>PVIH01007226.1:6348-26813 GCA_004025045.1 Sigmodon hispidus | reverse complement strand
CAGCCAAACCAAGTATAGTGGCACACACTGTAATTCCAGTACTTTGGAGACCGAGGCAGAATTAGACATTTGAAACCAGCCTGGGCTAAACAAAATAAAATAAAATAAAACAAACTAAAAAGAACTAAGCTATAAAACTGTGAGAAGAAAACTGAGGTTCAAATCACTATCATTTTGAATTACGAAGTAGTAATTTTAGATGACACCAAAAGCACACAAAACTAAAACAAAATCAGTTAGATATCATAAAGTAGGAAAAAAACACAACCAAAAAATGTACACTTAAGAATACTGGATGGGGCTGGAGAGATGGCTCAGTGGTTAGGAGCACTGACTGCTCTTCCAGAGGACCCGGGTTCAATTCCCAGCACCCACATGGCAGCTAACAACTGTCTGTAGTTCCAGTTCCAGGCAAACACCAAGGCAAATAAATAAATAATAAATAAATAAAGTTAAAAAAAAAAAAAGAATACTGGCAAGAGAGAAAGGAGGCTGGGCATGACAATGAATGGCTGGGGGGCACAGAGGCAGGAGGGTCTCTAAATTCTGGGCTATCCTGGTCTATATATCGAGTTCCAGGGCAGCTAGGGTTAGAGTGAGATCCTGGAGAAAGTGTGGAGGTGGGGAGGGGGAAGGCTGGAAACATGGCTCAATGGTAAGAGTGCTTGCTTTCCATGCACATGTGAGGACATGAGTTCAAATCCCCAGAACTCACAGAAGAGCAGGAGCCTCTGTGACCCTACAGGAAGATGGGAAGCTCCTGGGCCAGCTAGACTGATACATGCAATGGGAAAACAGCAGAGATCCTGCCACAAAGATGGATGGCAAAGGTGGACACCTCTCCTGGGGCTTCGTGGCGTGTGTACACCTGCACTTACACACATACGAACCCATGCACACGAGCACTGTGTAGATAAAGATTTGACTTATACAAAGGTCCTGTGGAGCAAATTTATGGAGACAGAAAGTAGATCAGAGCTGTCTGACAGGGCTGCTGCGGAGTTTACAGAGATAACGATAATCATTGGTGTGGATTTTCATTCAAAAAAAATAAAATGCTTTAAAATGTACTGTGATAATGTATATGTTTAAGCCCAGCACTTAGGAGGCGGAGGCAGGGGGATCTGAGTTTGAGACCAACCTGGTCTGCATATGAAGCTTCAGGCCAGGCAAGGCTACACACTAAGACCCTGTCCTAAAACAATAACAACAACAACAAACATTTATTGTGGTGATGAATGCAACTCTGAATATACTAAAAGGCTCTAAATTATAAAGTTTAAGGAGATAAGCTCTTCATGTCAATTATCTCAATTAAAACAGCCAAATTCGGGGCTGGAGAGATGACTCAGAGGTTAAGAGCACTGACTGTTCTTCCAGAGGTCCTGAGTTGAATTCCCAGCAAACACATGGTGGCTCACAACCATCTATAATGAGATCTGATACCCTTTTCTGTATACTGTATATATAATAAATAAATAAATATTTAAAAACAAAGCAAGCAAGCAAACAAACAAAAAAACCAGCCAAATTCTTCAGCCAAGCACGGTGGCACACACCTTTAGTCACAGCACTAGGGAGGTAGAGGCAGGTAGATCTCTGAGTTCCAGGCCAGACCGGTCTATAGAGTGAATTCCAGGACAGTCAGGGCTACACAGACAAACCCTGCTGCAAAAAAACAAACAAAAAGCAAGCAACACCCCTCAAAAAACCAACAACAATCAAACTCATATACTTTAAAAGAGTGAGAGAATCTTGGCATGTGGAGTATATGTCAGGTTTTACAATGTCTTTATTTAATTATAAGTCATAAACCCAATCAACTTAACAAGACTGAAATGACCACAAGTTGGTTTCTATAATATCTAGGCTCTCCACATTTATGTTTTTAAGTACAAGTTAGTCACAAAAGTAGGAGCCACAATCATCTGCCCAGGTTTTTCTGATCAAGAAAGAAGCTACTCAGATTTCTTCAACTTGTAAATACAAGCAGGCAGCTGCCATTACAGTTTCGTTATTTCTTTTTCTCTGATAGTTCCACAAACTGTTTAACAAATTTTCATAAAATCTGACTCAACTAAATCAACTTCAAGGTGTGTTTTCATGCCCTGGTAGTGAAAAATACATTTTGTAGAGATTTTTTTTTTTTTTTAAAAAGCTAACTGAAAATAACTGTCTTGAGACTAAAGCCACTTTTAATTTTTGCCTTGGAGGATTTCTTTCTACCATACTCAGGCTTGTACCTTTTAGTTATATCCCAGCAGATGGGAGGTTGAGGCAGGAGGATTACAAATTTAAGGCCAGTTTAGTTGTGTAGTCAGATTCTATGTCAAAATTTAAAAACGAGACAAAAACTTGGAGACAGTTGTGCATGTCTGTAATCCCAGCACCCAGGAGCTAAAGCAGGAGGGCTGCTTGAGTCTGAGCCCTGCTTGAACTACAAAAAGATCTGTGTCAAAAACAGGCAAGGATGGGCTTGGAGTGATTGTTTAACCATTAAGAGTACTGCTCTTATTTTTTTTTAACAGTCTTTAATATTTATTTTTATTTTATGTGAATTGGTGTTTTGCCTGCATGTATAACTGTGTAAGGGTGTCAGATCTTGGAATTACAGACAGTTGTTAGCTGCCATGTGGATGCTGGAAATCGAACTCAGGTCCTTCAGAAGAACAGTCAGTGCTCTTAACCGCTGAGCCATCTCTCCAGCCCAAGAGTACTGCTCTTACAGAGACCCTATGATTAGCTCCCAACACCCACATCAGGCAGCTCACAAACCATCTGAAACTGCAGTTCCAAGGGATCCAATGCCCTCTTCTAGCCTCTGTGAACACTTGCACAGACATGCACACACCTATACACAGACACACATACACAAAAATAAAATATTCAGGATTGGGCATGCTGGTGCACACTTTTAATCCCAGCACTCAGAAGGCAAGAGGCAAACGGATCTCTGTGAATTCAAGGACATCCTGGTCTACATAGCAAGTTCTTCACCAGCTAGCTACTATATAGTAAGATACTGTCTCAAAATAAACAAACAAATTTTTAAAATGAATTCTACCATTTATGAAACCACTCTGAACATAGAGCCCTTGTTCAAGCAAGTGGGAATTAAGGCTCTGCATGAATTATGCAAGATAGTCTGTTTTGTTCAAACCCAGAACTTCCTAAACCCTTGGTGAGCGCTAGGCACATCTTATTCTTGTCTCCACAATTCTAAAAGACTGAGTAAACAAGCAGAGTGCACTCACTACAGGCCCCAATCACAACACAATCACAGGGTGCTCTTCCAGTTCCCTTCAGTAAAGTATCCCATTATCACACTGAAGAGAGCTCTGTCTTAGCTGGCTTTGTAGACTCTCCAGGGGCTTCAGACAGTAAGAAAAACAGCAATCTACTGAGGGGTACACTGGAGGGAAGCAATCACCTTTGAAGATGGCTCTCAGGAATGCTCCAACAGTCCTTCCTTTTACTGCTTGACTCTGAAGGAGATCCGTCAGCTGCAACCAAAGAGAGAAACAATGACAAGTCCGGGGGACACCACCTCAGAGTGCAGGAGGAAATCAATGACAAGTCTCGAGGACACCACCTCAGTGTGCAGGAGGAAATCAATGACAAGTCCCGGGGACACCACCTCAGTGTGCAGGAGGAAAACGTGTGTTGCCCAGTTCGGGTCAGACTCTAAAATACACAATATTCTTCTTTTTTATTTTGACACAGCTGGAAGACCTTCACAGAATCCTGAAGCACCAAGACTTAGTTAGCCAGGCATAGTGATGCAGACCTGAAATCCCAGCACCTCAAGTTAAAGCAGGAGAACACTCATGAGTTCTGGGACGGCCTACGATACATAGCAAGGCCAGCAAGAGCCACAGAGTAAAACTTCTAAAAAAATAACAAAGACTAGGCCGGGGATGCAGCTCGGTTGCTTAGCATGCACAAGTCTCTTCAAACTCTTGCACTCCATGAACTGGGTGCAGTGGCATACACCTTTAATCCCAGTGCTCTTGAGACGGAGGCAGGAGGATCAGAAGCCCAAGGTTATCTTTGGCTACACAACATTCAATACCGTTTGGGCTAAAGACCCTGTTGCAAAAAAAAAAAAAAAAAAAAAAAAAAAAAAAAAAAAAAAAAAAAAAAAAAAAAAAAAAAAAAAAAAAAAAAAAAAAAAAAAAAAAAAAAAAAAAAAAAAAAAAAAAAAAAAAAAAAAAAAAAAAAAAGACTAATAGCTATTCAGAAATTTAGAGCCAGACATAATAGCAGTTCCTCTCTATAATCCCAGTATTTAGGAGGCTGAGGCAGGAATGAGAGGTCTACCTATCTACATTACAGAGAGAAAGACTTGGTCTCAAAATCCCAGAGGATAAAATTTATTCTACAAATATTTATTAATTCTTTCATTAGTACTCGGTACTGTGGTATGATTTAGAGACATCCATCCATCAACTAATACTTCTGATGCATGTATTTCTTCAGAGAACAATGTGAAGCTGGGCAAATGGACATGGTCATTTGCCTCAGAGTTTATGAGAAAGGGGAATGACAGAAGGAGAAAACAAAACAAAATTTGTCAAGATGACGGACAAGTAGCTGAGACAGACAATAACTGGGAGGAGACAATAGCAACAACCCTTCTGAGGTAGGAAAACGTTTTAGCAGAGTGGGCAGGCAAGAAGAGCTGGCTATACACAGAGATAGAGGTATGGGCATACTAAGGCCCCAACAGAGCGAGCATTTGGTGTGCTGGAGCACCTGAGAAAAGACCAGTTTGTCAGCTGAGTGCTCAGGAAGACAGAGTAGCAAAAAGAAAGACTGGAGCAACAGGCCAGGACCAGATTAAGAATTCCATCGGCCACCCTAGGAAGCTTAGGTTCCATCTAATTGCAAGAGAAGTCGCTGAAGGAAAACAAGTGATACTTCTTACAGACAGAATGGGTTGTGGGACCTGATGAGGGAAGAGAGATAGCTGCTAGGAGACTGAGTGAATGTGTAAGGAGCAGAAGAAGTCCTGAGGGAATGTATGTTGTTGATATGGCATAGCCATGTTAAAGACCAAGACCTTGGCCCATGGGAAATTGGCAAAGCCTTTCTGCCATGTTCGGCTCAGGGAGAGCACTCATCTGGTCTAAGCACAGGTGTTTAGGAATAATTGACCACTGTGTGCAAAAACTAGCAACTACAGCTTCCTCCTCAATGTTTATAGCCTGAGACTGCTGGCCTACAGACACCTCCTGTGGAGACCAGCTAGTTCCAAGCCTCTGTGCTGTACAGAGCAAGCACACTGAGGTTCCAGGGTTAGTACTACTCCATCAGTGTGCACAGCCCCTTGTGAATACATATACACAGCTTTTTTTGTGTATATGTCTGTGATTTCTTTAGTAAGTCTGTTCTTTCTTCATTCTCTTGCCATCCTCAGTCAGGGTTCCAGGAGCAAGCCAGGCAGGGCATGGCAAAATGATGAGAAATTAAAGAAAGGCCCAGAACAGATCACCACATCCCTGGAAGGAGCTATTCCTGCCGGAGACTTGATCTGGACTTCTGGTACCCAGAATCAGGAAATAAACTGTTATTACTTAAGCCATCCGGTCTGAGGTCCTTTGTAACAGCAGCCTTAGCGCACTAAGACAGATTCAAGACATATCTGAGAGCTAAAACAGGAGCCCATCATAGTTTGGGAGTAAAGGAGAGGCAGAGCAATGTAGAAAAAGAAGTCAGTGAAGAATTCTTAATTTCAGACCTAAGCAACTAACTGGAACGTGGTAGCATGTAATGAAATTGTGAAACATGGATTTTAGTAAACACCCAAATAACCCAGAGGGCTACTAAGGCACCCTGCTGAGCTCTACCCAGTTTCTATGTCAAGAGGTCTTTTACAGAGCTTAGGACCTCTACTTTGAGATATAAGGGGAAAATGCCAAATAGATAACTACTAGGTCATTATTTTTATAATCATAGATTTACAGTGAAGATTCAGACTTGAATTTCTTTTTTTAACAGCAGGATTGCAGCTTATAGCTCAGTGTCCATCAAAACCCTAACCCTTCAAAAGAAGACTTGGTTTTCTTTTCTTTTTTAAAAAAGATTTTATTACTTATACTGTGTTCTGCCAGCATGTGTCCCTGCATGCCAGACAGAAGAGGGTGCCGGATCTCATTATAGATGGTTGTGAGCCACCATGTGGTTGCTGGAAATTGAAATCAAGACCCCTGGAAGAGCAATCAGCGGTCTTAAGCTCCAGTTTTCTTTTACCAATACTTTAAAAAAGATTTTTCTGCCTACTAATGTATTTTCTTTAAAGAAAAACATAAATGGAAATTCATCAACAGGTAAACATAGGCTTCACATCTGTAACTCTAGCCTCTATGTAGCTCCAAATACGACTGCTCTGAGGACTACAAACATTTGTTGATTTGGGGGTAAGGGAGATAGCTCAGTGGTTAACAGTGTTAGCTGCTCTTCCAGAGGACCGAGGTTTGATTCCCAGCACTCACATGGTTGTTCACAACCATCTGTAACTCCAATTCTAAGGGATCTGATGGCTCCCTGGTTTCCATGGGCACCAGGATACACACGGCACACTGAGGGAAAATACTCACACACAGAATAAAAAAATTAAAAATAAAAAAGTATACTGATTTGTATATACTCAGCTGCAAAGGCAACGAAAGGTTATTTAAACTTTAAAACTGATTATAAATGGCTTTCGGTTGTCCTTCTTAATTCTCAACACTTGATTTCTTTGTTTTGGGTTTTGCATTGCTGGAGATGAACCCCAGGACCGCAGACCTTGTGCATGCTGATCGAGTCTCCCACCACTGAACTGCACCTCAGCCCTCTTTCTACTTTTTGCTTAGTCCAGGGAGGCCATGAGCTTGCCAGTCTCCTCAACAGCAGGATTGCAGCTTACAGCTCAGAGTACCTATGTCCATCAAGTAAGCCCTCATCTCCCAGGACACTGGTGAGAGCATGAGCCTCAGTGCCTCCCTGGGCCTCCAGTCGCTGCTCTTCCACACTCACACAGCCCTTGAATATGTCAAGCTTGGCCTTTGCTTTTAGCGATACTCACATCGTCAGTTTTCAGGGTTTGAAGAAATTCCTGCAGTTTATCTGTTGTTTTATCTGTTGCTAGAGATAAAATTTTCAGGTCCATTGTTGCTCATATCAGAGAACTGTAAGGAAAAAAAAAAAACGGGGGGAGTGTCTTGAAGCAATTCCTACCAGTTACAGACAACACAGTGGTGGTGTTCAGCAAATGGAAGCCGCATGTAAGGTGATGTTTATCCTAATCAAGTCTTATGAATTCCCTACAATTTTGGTTTCATAGCATACATTTTCACCACCTTCAACATAATGCTTAAGAAAACAGTACTTAGCTATACATCAGATATATTATAAATATATAAGACTATATAAATATACAATAAAATACTGTTTGACAAATAAATAAACTAGCAGCATCTTAAATGATAAGTGCCAATTAAATGGTGTAAAAAAACAAGGATGAAGATGTGGCTCAGTGGTATAATGTTTGTCTACCAGGCATAAGGCCCTGGGTTCAATTCCCATGCTATAAAAAATAAATTAAGAAAGAGAGAATGACCGGCCTACAATTCCATGGGTGTATCCAGTTTTGTTTATCATTGTTATCTTGAGCACAGAAACAAGCTTATATTTAGGACCTAAAAAATATCTGATGTCAGCTAAAGGATGTCTCTCATTTGGTAGAGGGCTTACCTAGAAAGCATGAAACCCTGGGCTTGACACCACCCCAAGACTGTGTAAACCTGGCATGGTAATAATATGCCTGGAATCCAAGCACTCAGGTGGAGACAAGATCAGAAGCTAAAGGTCATCCTCACCTACAGTTTGTAACCAACTAGGCTACTTAAGACCTTGGCTCAAAAACAGAACAAAAGGAAAAAGAAGTCGAACCTATAAAATGAGGCAGCTAATGTATACTTTTCTATCCCAACTTCCAAATACAGTGTCGAAAATATACTAAGCATTTAGTAGTGAATATTGGGTGTTGGTTTCGTATGTTACAATAAACGCTATATAAATGGAAAAGCTAAACAAGACATCTGGTGGGGGTTGCTCCTGGAGCTCTATTGTACTCACGAGTGCAACTCCTAAGCAGCCTGTTATCCTATGCAGTGCCACTGGCCTGTCTTCCCACCGGCATTGGGCACAACGCGCGCGACACGGGGCTCGGGAAGTCCAAGGGCAGGACCAATAGGGAGGGAGGGCTTAGCGGGGCGTGCCCCGGAGAAACCCACCAAAGCTAAGGCACCTGATCACTGCAAGGGCACCAGGCACGGCGGGACGCCACGTCGCAAGGAGACCCTCCCTGTTCTCCCGAACCCACTTCCTCCCGCCCCGTGTGCGCGGATCCTGGACCTAACCTGAACCTCAGCGCAGCCTCCTTCCAAAATTCCCGCTCAACTCCACGCAGCCGCACTTCCGTCGCCCAGAGCAACAGGTCCCGCCCCCGCGGCTCATTTCCGACTCCCTAGCTCGGTGGAGCGTACCATTCCACAAGCAGGGGGATCATTGCGGAGTTCAAGGTCTAAGTTCGCGGGCTAGGGAGGCGTGACTTGCTTACTCGCTTTGGGGACCCTAGACTGAGCATGCGCGTTATGGTCTGACCTAGCCAAGCATTTCTTGAGTTCTGTTGTTAAAGCCCGTGCAGAAGGGATTGAACCAATAGATGGATTTGCAGGTCTTTGCATTGGAAGCACCTGGAAGGCAGAGGGAGCACTATTTCACCTTGGCCCTGGGGAGATGAGGCGAGTACTAACCTCAATCTCTTACATAACCTCAACGTTTAGCTGATACTTTCCCAGAAGCAGTGAATGTTCAATACATTTTTGTTAATAAGCGCCTGGCTGTAGAGTCAAGATCAATGGAGCAGTGGACCGAGATTCTACCTTAGATTGAGGGTACAGCTTGTGCAAAGTACTCAGGGTCCACAACCTCCTGGCTAATTTAGCATGTGAAAGTGCTTAAGGCGGTAGAGGGAAGCAGAGACATGTGAATTTCCTTAATTTGGGGCGGGGGGTGGGGGGGATGAATGCATTCACATTGTCTAACCATGTCCTTTCCAGATGAGTGCCCAGACAGTTCAAAAGAGGTGATGAGCTGGAATGCGGAGGCCAGAAGTAGGACCCCTTAAGAACTTGTAAATTGTCTGTGGTAGTGGTCTAGAGTGTGGCAGTAGGAACCAAAGGGTGAGTGATGGCAAGACTTCTGATTTGAAAGATATCAGGAGTGTAACGGGTCTACTTGACCAGATCTAGAAGAGACAGCTGCTGGAGGAAAGTTGTGTCTCAGCTTGTCTTCCTTTGCTCCTTGCTGGGACTCTCCTACATTTCTGTCTCAACTTTGAGCTGGAAGATGTAGCTAAAACCCAGCAGCTGAGGTTCAGGATGGTTTCTGAGAGGAATCCTTTACTTCACTAAAGAAAGAGATAATTTCATCCTAGCTTCCCACAAAACCTTCCTTCCAAACTCCTTCTAGGTCTGGACCATTCAACTGTAAATTTGTGTCTGTGTAGCTTAGATAAGTTCATTAGCACCCCTGAGTTTCCATTTGTGCATCTCAGAGCACTTACTGAATTGCTTGTATGAATGTCTACCCAGTAACACAAATAATAGCACCTGTGTTTTTCATTAACATGAACTATTTGGTTTTTTGAGACAGGATCTCACATAGTCCAGGCTGGCTTCTAACTTGTTATGTAGCCATGACTGGCCTTGAACTCCCAATCCCCTGCTTCAGCTTCCCAAATGCCTGGGATTGCAAATGTGCCACCACACGTGGCCAGCATTAAGGATGATAGTAAGATAAAGAAGAATAGATTTGGATTGGTATCTGCAGTTTCCCACTCTGGTGCAGACTTCCTTAACTAAGCAGCTAATATTTTCCCATTCAGCTCACCAGCTAAATTCCCTATGTGAGTCACTAGGTAGATACTTACTGGGTGCTCATCTGTAATCCCAGTGCTAGGGAGACAGAGACAAGCAGATCTCTGTGGTTCACTGGCCAACTAGTATAGCTGATTTGACAAGTCCTAGACCAGTGAGAGACCTTGTCTCCAAAAATGGAAGTGGCTAGGGCCTGCGGCACGGAACTGGAGGTTGTCCTCTGGCCTGTATTTGCATAGACATGCACACACAGCTACAAATACAATCATATGCATACATATACACACATAAACAAATGTGCCTGCCTCTACATGAAACGATGTCTTTCCTATATGAATATGTATGAATTTGCCCAGTACATGTTCCTGTACTTCCTGGGGAAGACACTGTTTTGGGAATGATCCCCAGTGGGCTCCTTACATGCTGTAAATATGAATCTCTCTGTTCCTTCATCTACTGGTTGTGCATAGCAACATTATACTCACCAAGAAGTAGCTTCATTACACATACAAGGAGAGCCATTGATGTACCCAGTCCTAGAAAATATAGCTAGCATCAGGTATTGGCACATGTCTAGCATCCCAGCTCGATGAGACTGATGCAGAAAGAAAGATGAAGTATGATATAGTGACATTCTGTCCCAAAACCAAAAATTAAAAATATAAAAAAAAAAAGAGCTGGGTCGTGGTGGTGCACACCTTTACGCCAGAGAGGGAGGCAGGATCAGGCACATCTCTGTGAGTTTGAGGCCAGCCTGGTTGACAGAGTGAATTCCAGGACAGCCAGTGATGTTACACAAAGAAGCCCTGTCTAGAAAAACCGAAATAAATAAATTAAAAATAGAGCCAGGGGGCTCGAGAGGTGGCTCAGACTGTTCTTCCGGAGGACCTGAGTTGGATTCCCAGCATCCACATGGCAGCTGACAACTGTCTGTAATTCCAAGATCTGACACCCTTACACAGTTAAACATGCAGGCAAAACACCAATTCACATAAAATAAAAATATATATATTAAAAAAATAGAGCCAGTTAAGAGCAGAACCGAAAGTGTTTGCAAGGTTAGCGAGCATGTGTGAGAGCCTAGCAGTGCTGTAGGAATCAACATGCTAATAGTCCAAAGAAACAGTCTGGATGGAGGGCCGCCATTGTTCCTGCTACGAAAGGGACCTTGTACGCCTACTCTGGACACCCACCCTGAAGATTTGACATTTTCTGTTTTCTCCACAAAGCCACTTCTCCGCCATCCACACTGGTAGGCCCACTCTGCAGTGAATGGACTTCAGAAAAAGGCCCGAGTAAATTGGCTACAAACTTGAAGATTTCTAAGGTGGTACTGAAAACATGTTCTAAAGAGGATGTGTGGGCACTGATCCCAGTTTTCTAGTTCCCTGGACTCTAGGAAGAGCATGACTGGAGAAAGGCCAATGGGACTATTATTGGAATCCCAGGATCTTCAGTAACCTGTGCTAAAGAACTGAACTATTTGAGAGAATTGGCTAGAAACATAAGGAGCCCATACTTAGAAGCACTTAACAGTGTTGACGTGCTGCAATCTCAAATGTAAAAGAAATGTAATGGGGGGGGTTGTGGCTCCATTGGTAGAGCTTTAGCCTAGCAGATATAAAAACCCAGGTTCTACCCCCAGCAGAGCTGCCTTAGTTAGGGTTTCTATTGCTGTGAAGAGACACCATGACCACAGCAACTCTTAGAAAGGAAAGCATTTAATTGGGGCTGGCTTGTAGTTCAAAGGTTTAGTCCATTTCATCAAGGCATGCAGGCAGACATGGTGCTGGAGAAGGAGCTGAGAGTCCTATCTCTGGATCTGCAGGCAGCAGGAAGTGAACTGGCATGAGCTTCTGAGACCTCAAAGCCCACCCCCAAAGTCACATTTCCTCCAACAAAGCCACACCTACTCCAACAAGGCTACACCTAATAGTGCCACTTTCTGTAGACCAAGTATTCAAATACATAAGTCTGGAGGCCATTCCTGTTCAAATCACCTCATCCCACTCCCTGGTCCCCATAGGCCTGTGGCCATGACAGTGCAGAAATGCATTCAGTCCAACTCCATAAGTTCCCATTGTCTATAACAGTCTCAAACTTATTTAAAAGTTCAAAGTCTCTTATGAGATTCCTGTAATCTCCTAACTGTAATCCCCTTTAAAATCAAATGAAAAAGCAGAGCACAGGGGGCTGGAGAGATGGCTCAGCGGTTAAGAGCACTGTCTGCTCTTCCGGAGGACCCGGGTTCGATTCCCGGCACCCACATGGCAGGTAACAACTGTCTGTAGTTCCAGTTCCAGGCAAACACCAAGGCAAATAAATAAAAGTGTTTTTTTTTTTTAAAAAAAAAAAAAAAGAAAGAAAGAAAGAAAGAAAAAGCAGAGCACATACTTCCAACATATAACAGCACAGGATATACTTTACCATTCCAGGAGGAATGGGAACATAGCAAGGAAATACCGGACCAAAGCAAGATGGAAAGCTAGGTGGTAAACTCGAAACTCCGCAGCTCTATGTCTGATGTTCAAACGCTCTTCACATCTCCAACTTCGTTCAGCTTTGTTAACTGCAACACACTTCTTTTTGGAGGTTTGGTTTTACTGCCTGTTAGCAGCTTTCCTCAGCAGGCATCTCATGGCTCTGGCATCTCTAACATTTTGCGGTTTACAGGGCCAATCCATGTTTCACTTTTATAGCTTCACACAGTGGCCTTTCTAGGCCTCTGCACAGGGAAACCCCTGACACATGCCTGGCCTCAGCAGCTTCCCTTCGTCAAGGAGGCAAATTCCATAGCCCCTGTCTTCTGTCTTTGATTCTAAAAGCAGAGACCCATAGCTGCTGAGCTGTGCTGCTCACTGGGTCTGGATCATGACCCCCTTGTTCAATTACATCTTCACCAGTTTTCTGATTTCAGTGATTCCCCTCACTGCCTAAGCTTGACTGTTTTGAGACTTGCTCCGTAGACCAGGATGACCTCACACTCAAGAGACTGACTGCTCCAGCTACCAGAGTGCTGGGATTAAAGCATGCACCACCACCCAGGGCTCTAAATTTTTCTTTAATTCCTTTTCACAAATTGGGAGCTTAATAGGGTGGGATCTTGCCCTGAGGTCATCATCTTTTCCCCATTTAACATCAGGATTTTCTTTAATCTATTTATTTCCTTGAACACCAGATTTAGCTGCATTTCATTCCCAGGTGCCTCTTTTCTGCCTAAGCTGTACATTTTGTATTTTTTCCTTGCTCATCTTGCTCCTTCCCATTGTAAGTCTGCATAAGAGTGAACACTAATAGCCACATGACAGAGCTCATGGCAGGCTCTTTTGGGTTTTTCTCTGCCAATGGAATTAATCCAAAGCTCTTTACTTTAGCCTTAGGCAGACTTTTCAGACAAAGGCAAAAAGCAACCATATTGTTCACCAAAATATCACGAGAACTGTCTTTAGGTCACATACTATAATTCTTCTCCTTTGAAACCTCTTGAAGCAGGCCACCACAGTTCAGATCACCCTTAGTACCCCTGACTTTCTTATTCCTACTGATATGGCCCATTAAGCAGTGCTTAAAGCTTTTCTAACCCAGAGTTCACATTCCTCCAAACAAAAACATGGTCAGGCCTATTACAGCAATATCCTGTCCCTGGTACCAACTTCTGCTATAGTTAGAGTTTATATTGCTGTGCAGACACCATGACCATGGCAGCTCTTATAAAGGAAAACATTTAACTGAGGCTGACTTATAGTTCAGGAGTTTAGTCCGTTGTTTTTATTCTGGGTAACACTGGGTCACACACTTGTAATCCCAGCACTCTGGTGGTAGAGACAGGAGGCTCAGAAGTTCAAAATCACCTCATTCACATATTCTGCACTATGTAAGATCCTGTCTTATACATGTTCTGGAACTCTTAAGGATACTATCACATTATTCATTTTGAAGCTTACCTTGTCACATCATATGATATTCTTTTTGTGGTGGTGGGGTCTAAAGACAGTACCTATTGTTTTATAATTATTTTGCATATGATCTTGATCTTTTAAACCTCAGGTATAATTTTTCATTCTTCTCTGGATTCCCAGGGTCATACATAGTAGCCACTCAATAAATGTTGGTTGAAAGACTACCTCTATTCGTAGAAACACCAGAAATACAAACTGATTTATTAGTGCCAATAAATAGTGACACCAGAAAACATAGCAAATTATACCAAAAACACCAGCCATGTGAGCACATCACAATACCAGATGTGACCCCCTCCCTCACCTGGGACTATAAAAGTAGAAGACCCCAAGGTCATCATGTGGCAAACATGTCACTCAGTCATTCATTACAATCATTACCTGATAAAACTGTGCCAGTGACTGTCTCCTGACCTTGTGCCTCAGGTCCAGCTCACAGTCTCTCCTGCCCATGAGATCCCACTTCCTGCCCATGAGATCCCACTTCCTCCCCATGAGATCCCACTTCCTCCTGAACCTTAAATGGCTTCTTGAACTTGGTTCTGACACCTCTGCACCAGAACAACTCTGCCTTGGGTTCCTAAGACTTTCTGAACACCTTTCTGAATGTTGCAGCCTCTTAAACTCTTTCATGGCCATGCTGTTATATACGCGTGTGTGTGTATGTGTGTGTGTGTGTGTGTGTTTGTGTGTATATATATATTACACATACATATTTATATGTACACACATTCACATGTATGTGTATGTGAGATCTAAGAGTTAATATTGATAATTAAGTTTAGAATAAAATTCTGATGATTGTCTGGCCAACTTTCAAGCAAAATTAAAATTACTTGGGAAATTGTAGTCAACAAAACTGTGGGTTTTTTATTTAATAAATTTATACATAAGCATGTCCATCTGTTTCTGCTCATGACACGAACCTTTTGAAAGACTAAAACACTGACCCTATAAATGCAAGCCTGTAGTGGGATTCAAGCACCTCCCTGACATAAGGGCGTGGTTTGAGATTCACCTATGACCTTCGAAGCTGTAGCCTTGGGGGTGGCCCAGACCGACTCAAAGATCAGGTCCACGACCATAGTGCTCCCTCTGCTTTTTCACTATCTGAAAGGAAGGGCCCGTTCCATTCGGATGAGTGGATCATTTCAGCATTTCCTCCGTTAGCTGTTGTAAGTTGCTTTGAATAAATATTAATATTATATCAATTCCTTTCCCTGTGATTTTTATCTGCCTACACAAGCCTGTCTTCAGTCAGCTGAGGCCAGGCAGGCCAGGGAGCCCAAGGGTGTCTGCCAGTATAGCCAGGGTAAGTTTGTGGGCCAGTGAAGACAATGTCACCATTGTTCCAGCCAGAGGAGCTAGAGGTAAACCACGGCTCTTGGGATGGGAGGAGGCCGGAGGAGGGCTATGGGCAGAAATCTGTGCAATAGCACTTTTTTTCCCAGAAGGGCTTCGTGCCTGCTAGTGTCCTGAGATGCTCCAGGTCAGTGGCTCTCAACCTTCTTATTGCCTTGACCCTTTAATACAGTTTCGTGTGGTGATCCCCAACCATAAAACTATTTGGTTGCTTCATAACTGTAATTTTATTACTGCTAGGAATCAAAATGCAAACATCTGATATGTATGATATCTGATATGTGACCCCCCAAAAGAGGTCACAGCCCACAGGTTGAGAACTGATGCTCTAGACAGCCTTCTTCTACTAGACCATGTCATGGACTTCACAGTGCTCTTGGTACATAGGGATGTTTTTAATGAAGCCTTTTATTCCAGCCTGACAGAGCCTCTTAGAAGTTTAGGGGACAGCCTGGCCTCTTACTATTTCCAGTGAGCTTCACATCCAGTCAAGTTCCTTGGGGAAAACAAAGTGCCACAGCCTAGGTGACTTAACCCACAGAAATGCTTTCTCTGGAATCCGGGAAGCTGGATCTGAGACTGAGGTGTTATTCTCCGATGTCACTGCCTTATCGTGTGGGTAGCTTTGTTTTCCCTCTGTGTCCACACATGGTTCTTGGGTAAGCTCGAGATCAACACCACTTCTGGGGCTATATTCCAGAGAATGACCTGGACCCGTGTGATCAACCCGGCTCTGAACACCTCTAGGAGAGAAGACCCAGGGCAAAGGTGGACTGCTTGCGCTCAGACTAATATGAGCTTAATTAAGAAGAACTTTCCAGGGGTGGAAGTAGGGAGCCCCCTGACTTTGGACTCCCCTACCGAGAATGAGCTAACAGACTTGCATCCCTCATCCCTTTAATGCAATACTAAGGCAGAGGCTGGTGTCCCCAGTGGAGGACGGCTCAAGAGTTTCTGGCTGCACTGAGGGTCGGATGTGTTCCCTTCACCTTCTCTTCATTGCCAGCTCTGCAGAGCACTCCCCAGGGATCAGGCACCTGAAGTGGGTGCTGTGTGGTCCTCTCTGATCTTCCCCAGTCTGGTTCTCCAGTCATCCCACTTCTCAGAGGAGACCGAGTCATGGTGTGGAGAAGCAACCTCACCGCAAGAAAGGAGATGGGAAGGTTGCGAAGTGGGCAACACACACACCTAGCCTTTGAGAGGCAGAGGCTGGAGGGTCAGAAGTTCAAAACTTACCTGGGCTGAGTAAACCAAAAGGAGTCAGGGGTCTGAGGTCTTAGAAATAGAGTTCTTATGTGTGTCAGGCCCTGGGTCAATCCTCAGCAACCTAGGAACATATATAGAAAAGTAGGCTGTGTAGAATACACAGCAGGTCCTCTCCTGCTCAGCTTCCCTCTGCATAGGCCTCGATTGCACTGATGCTCACACTTACAGTCTCTCTATTCCTCTATATGTCCTCCCCTTTGTGGGGAGGGAGTGCTCTCCCAGGCTCCCTTGCCTTCCAGTTTGAGAAGAGAGAAGACAGGGGAACGGGATGGGGCTGGCCCAGATCCCAGGGAAGTGACTTCCACATGGCTGAACAGAGCTTCAAGCAGAAGCTCACAATGCAGGGCTTTGATGGTTGCCTGCAGGCTGGGCCTCTCCCCTCTCCCTCAGGATGCTTTGCTTGTTTCACTCTGGGCCTCTTGTGAGCCTGATTTAACGGGAAACTGTGGGCCTGAGAAGTTCCTTGTGACACACTAATCTGAGTTTGCTGACCTGACCACACCTCCAAAGGAGGCCTCCTCCAGATCGCCAGCACAATTCAGGCACTGAAGCCCCAAGGAAGAGCTAGCTGTCAGGTAAGTCGGTAACAAGTCCTATCTGGGCCAGGGAGCATAAGACGGTGCGTGGGGAGGGGCGTCAGGGGTGGACTGGGCCTCACCACACTCAGATTGCTCCGATTGCCTGTAAAGCAGTGTACCATACTTCAGGGTGATCCTGACTGGTCTGTAGACAGACTCAGCACATAAACATGTGGAGTATCTAATTGGATCAGAACTGCAGGTAAGCAAATAGATTTTATGTCCTATATTTGTAATTAATTATATTTTATCTACCAATTCTAAATGGTAAAGAACATTGATATGGAGCCGGGGGAGCATGTTTTCATTACGTACATGCACAGAGCTCATGGATAAGTGCTTTTTAGAAATAAGAGAGAAATGCTTCTCTGTGCTGACTTTAAACTTCTATTTCTTTTCTTTTTTTTTTTAAAGATTTTTTTTAAACTTTATTTATTTATTATTTATTTATTTGCCTTGGTGTTTGCCTGGAACTGGAACTACAGACAGTTGTTAGCTGCCATGTGGGTGCTGGGAATCAAACCCGGGTCCTCTGGAAGAGCAGATGGTGCTCTTAACCGCTGAGCCATCTCTCCAGCCCCTAAACTTCTATTTCTAAGATCTGGGTCTTGTGCTGGTGATCTGCTTCTCTGGCCAGGAGTATCCACCAATTCTTCCTGACTTCTTCAGTGTTGATTTGTTTGTGTGTTTGTTTGTTTGAGACTGAGTTTCTCAACAGCTCTCTCTGTAGGTCAAGCTAGCTTCAAACTCAGAGATCCAAGTACTGGGATTAAAGATGCAGATCACCAAGCCCAACTTCTGCTTTTTGTTTTTGAGATAGAGTCTCATGGAATGTAGGCTGGCTTTGAACTCACTGTGTAGCCAAGAATAGCCTTAACCTCTGACCCTCTTGCCTCTGTCTTCCAAGTGCTGGGATTATAGGTGTGTGCCATTATACTTGGCTCTTGGTCTTTATGCCCACACATGTGGATGGTCTGTCTGCTATCCAGAAAGTTGTCTTCTACTTGATTCCTATGGGAAAATTTCAGCCCCCAGAATCCCCTGTCTTTGCAGGACTGTGGTAGAGAAGGGACAGATTCAAAATGTGGGAGACCCTCAGATATTCTCTGGGATCCTCGAGTTTCAGTATACATATTGGGTTCATCTCAGTGAGATGCTAAGAGAGGGAGGAGAGAATCTGCTATAGAGCCAAGACTCCACTCTGGGTTGTCATAGAAACCCTGTGGTCTTCATAACAGTCACTTTTGGTAATTGCTATTGTCCTCAATTCTCTCTCAGTCTCAGATGAAATTAAACAATTTGCCTATGGTTATGCAAGTGGTAAAAGCTGAATTCAGATTCAGATCTCTCCAGCCTAGAGGGTTTCTGTTGTTACCAGCTCCCCCAGGGAGTTTGCATAGAGATGATGACTGGGTTGAAAGCATCAAACAAATTCAGTGTCAGGTAGACACAGGTTCAAGTCCCAGCTTTGACCAACAATGAGCAGATGGCTGAGCTGACCGATGAAACCTGGTCACAGGTAGAAACACAATGATTAAAGATCTTCACAGTCACTGGGGACATTCAGGCCCCAGAGGAGAAAATCTGGGATCATGTGAGCCATGACTAAAATCTGTTCTGGTGGCCATGGGCTGCTTGTGTGCACATTATTTAATTACATCTCATAACTTTCATCTCAATAGTGGACAGTCAAGGCTCAAGTGAAATCACACAGCTTACAATGGTGAGGGACAGGATTGGAACCCAGGTCCCATATCTAGTTGCTCCAAGCTGCTCCTTGCTACTTACAGGTATCACAGGTTAGATATGTGTCCTAATCCTTGGCTTCCTTGGCCTATGTTCCTTGGACAAGTCACTTATTCCACTGGTTATATTTTCCCTTATATAAAATAGGAATGGTGCTACCATGCCTGTCTCTGAGATAATGAACTTGAAAATGCTTAGTATGTCATATAGCTCTGAACACACACATGGGAATAACGGTATAATGGTGCACCATCACTCTTAAGAATGAATGCACTGGGGATAGAGCCCAGTGGGCTGGGACATTTCCAGGTGGCCCATTTGTACTGGAGATGCCGGAAGGAAGAGAGTTTGCCTTAGACTGTGGCGATCTGACATTGTGGCTGAGAATGGGGCCCAGTTCTGGTTTGTTTCTGACTCACCAGAGCTGAAGAGTGAGGTATTAGCGGTGTGCTCTTTCCAAATGCAGAGTTCCCAAAGTGTAGCCCAGGAACCTTGTCCTTCAGAGCTGGGTGGGGAAGGGGCTCCAGTTTTAGCCCTCTAGTCAGAATCACAGGAGCCAGGAGCCATGCATCTGAGGTTTTGGCCACTCACCTAGCTGTTGGGAGGGCCTTGAATGCTTGAGATCCACTGTTCTAGGACAAACACAGAATGGTTTCTTCAATATCACTGCAGTCCTGACTTCCTTGACTGCTGGGGACAGGTCACCTGGAGAGGCCAGGACAGAGCGAACAGGGTCTTTCTTTTCCCTCAGTGTCATCGAGAGACAACATGTCAGAGGGGGTGAGTAGCCTGGGCTCTTCCTTCATTCCCTTCTTCCCAATACCTTGGCAATCTCCCTGGGGCCCTGATCCACTAAAGGGAGGGGGCTTGGCCGAAGGCGCTATGCAAGATCTCAGCAGAGCCATATGCCAGGTGTTCTGGCTGCTAGGGGGTGGGCAGAGCTGTCCTGCTTTCTACATGACTCCTCTCTGCCCAGGTGGGCACATTCCGGATGGTTCCTGAAGAGGAGCAGGAGCTCCGGGCACAGCTGGAGCAGCTTACAACTAAGGACCATGGTCCTGTCTTTGGTCCATGCAGCCAGCTGCCCCGCCACACTTTGCAGAAGGTGAGATGCTAGAGTGGGAGGGGTGGAGGTTCTGGCTGGGACAACCTGGTAAGGAACACAGCAGGGAATGGCATGGATACCACAAGATCCTCTCTCCTTTAGAAAAGGCCCATCCTCACCCTCTAGGTCATCCTGGACCTGAGAGACGGGCCTGTTCCAGAGACTATCCTGAAGGTCAGAGCTTTTGCAACAGCAGGGTTAATCCATACTCAGACTCCAGCCTGAAGCCTATGGGCCAGGGGCCATCCTCAGCTCAGATATAAGGAACACTGCTTCAGAAGTGGCCCCAGGGGGGGCTGGAGAGATGGCTCAGTGGTTAAGAGAACCGTCTGCTCTTCCAGAGGACCCGGGTTCGATTCCCAGCACCCACATGGCAGCTAACAACTGTCTGTAGTTCCAGTTCCAGGCAAACACCAAGGCAAATAAATAAATAAAGTTTTAAAAAAAAAAAAAAAAAAAAAAAAAAAAAAAAAAAAAAAAAAAAAAAAAAAAAAAAAAAAAAAAAAAAAAAAAAAAAAAAAAA
>PVIH01007225.1:32207-102685 GCA_004025045.1 Sigmodon hispidus | reverse complement strand
GTCCTGGTCAGTTGTGGCACTTTGGTTTGTGTGTCTCCTGTCACCTCTCTGGTCAGGGTTTGATTCTGTCTTTCAGAGACCCCTGCAGTTGTTGGTTCGCTCAGTTCGAGGTCGTAGTGGGGAGCCTTGCAGATTCCCTCAGCAGCAGGAGCTGTGGGTGTGGCCAGGTGCAGAATTCAGCTGCCCCTGCTCCAGAGTGCGCTGGGACTCCGCAGAGAGCACCGGTTCCGGTGGCGGAACCGGAAGCAATGGGAGCTCAACTCTCCCTCCCAGGCCAGGATACAGGCGCTGAGGCCTGCCGAACCCTCCTCACCTCTGGTCAGGGTTCGAATCCGCCCCTCAGAGACCTCTGCAGTTGGTTTGCTCAGTTCACTCAGTTCGGGGTCACAGTAGGGATCCTTACAGATTCCCTCAGCAGCAGGAGCTGTGGGTGTGGCCAGGTGCAGAGTTCAGCTGCCCCTGCTCCAGAGTGCGCTGGGACTTCGCAGAGAGCACCGGTCCCGGTGGTGGAACCGGAAGCAATGGGAGCTCAACTCTCCCTCCCAGGCCAGGATACGGGCGCTGAGGCCTGTCGAACCCTCCTCACCTCTGGTCAGGGTTCGAATCCGCCCCTCAGAGATCCCTGCAGTTGGTTTGCTCAGTTCACTCAGTTCGGGGTCGCAGTAGGGATCCTTGCAGATTCCCTCAGCAGCAGGAGCTGTGGGTGTGGCCTTGATTTGACCTTCTAATAGTCTTCATAAGAGTGTGAATCAGCACATAAAGACAAAACCATGCTAAGCTAAATAGTTCCACAAAAGTTATTTATAAGTTTGGATATGGTTCTGGGGACTCTGACTTCTTTATCAAGTCAATAAATGGTGTAGGCCTTTGCATACCAGCTGGGTAGCCAGCATTTCATAGCCACTAACTTATGAATGTGAAGCTCTGAAGGAACTGACTGAATGTTAACTTTTACTCTTGATCGTCCCAAATTGACATTAGTGACCATCTCCTCTATTCGAATAGAAGCAGGCAAGGCAAGCTTAACCACCCAGAACTCCATTTGATTTTAGCTACGCACACACACACACACACACATACACACACACACACACACACACTCACACACACTTCCCTCAAAAAGCACATAGTAATGTGGACACCATCTGCACTGAGCCAGTGTATAGCTTTCTTCAAACAAAGGCTGATGTTCGTACTATAGCATTCTCTAGCCATTCCCCTTTTGTGGTCAAATAGGAATTTTATCTTGGAACTAGAGGCCATGGCTGATCCAGCCTAAGCAGAACTATATTCTCAAAATAAAATTTTAAGAGAAAGAAATCTATTTATCATTTTATATCTATGCCTAATTAAGTGTGCATATGATCAAAATAAAATGCATCCTGGGAAAGGATATGTGCAATGAACAAAAGGTGACATAACCCAAACCTGTCAATCAAAATAGAAAACCAATCTTACCCTGCTCCTCAGTAATTGGCTCTTCTACCTCTGAAATTTACAAAGGAAGCCCTGGACACAACCTGGGTGCTTTTGAGTACATCTCACTCAGAACTCACTGCTGACTTGCAATGTATGTACTCTGTGCTTTAGTTGTGCCTGTGTCTGGAAACTCCCAGAGACCACCATAGAGATGGACTCCCTGTAACATGCCTGAGGGTTTTATTGTTACATACAGGTTACAAACAAACCGGAGGAACGGGGGTCCATAACCAGCACAGCAGAAGGCTATTGACCCCCCCAGTTCTGAGGGGAGGTGGTTTTAAAAATATAATCAATGTGCTGCATGTATTGGCATTCCAATATTGGGCAAAGGGGTACAGGGTACAGTATCCATTAGCTGAACTTTCTGACTGGAACCTAACTTTTGAATCTATTGACTGTCAGGCACATTCACAGACCTGAGACCCTGACCTCAGATACCAAGTGCTTCTCTGAAACAGAGCTTTGTAAGGATGAATCTATGTCCTCATACTTATGCTTTGTTTCTGAATAAAATCCTTTGCTACTCTGCTTCTTGTGTGTGCTTCTTCAGTTCTTTGCCACACACATAAGACATCTGGTCCTGGCAGAGATTACTAGCAATACAACAGAAACAACAAAATTAAAAGTTGCAAAGCATGGACAACTAGCTACTAGTGCAGTAGTTCTCAATCTATGGGTCATACCCCTCTGGGGGCACATTTTAGATATTTACATTATAATTCATAATAGTAACAAATTGCAGTTATGAAGTAGCAATGAAATTTATGTTTAGGAATCACAGCAGCATGTGGAACTGCATTAAAGGATCACAGCATTAGAAAGGTTGAGAACCACTACTATAGTGTCCCTCACTGTCCAGCATATGAACTCACTGACTGCTAAAGTCCTAGGACACCTGCATTGTGATGTCCTGAGACTCTGTATAATTTAGAGAATTATCAAATCACTGGAAAGAGTATCCTGAGTGTAAAAATGAGGTAACAAGCCATGAGTCATATGGAAAAGCATAAAGAGAAATATCAGTTAATTTAAGTGAAAGAGTTTGCTAGTAACAAGCCTGAGCTACTGACCAACATTTATACATAATACAAAGCCTCCAAGCAAATTATTTGGGAAGCAGCTGCCAGATATTTGAGAACAGGCAAGTGGGAAAAGTCAACAAACTCACAGGACACATGAAGAGGATAAAGAATTTAAAAGTTAATCAATGGTAACAGGAACTGGAAACATGGCTCAGCAGTTAAGGGCACTTGCTGCTCTTGCAGAGGACCTGGGTTCCTACCACCTACAAGATTTTTTAAGTGATGGTAGCAGAGAATTCAGACACATGCAGCTTGACTCCAGAGCACAAATTTCGTATTTCCGCAAGAATAACTTTAACTTTCTCACACTTTCAAAATTGTGTGTGTGTGCATGTGTTTATATGTGTATATGCACCATACATGTGTTGAGGTCAGGGGACAATTTGTAAGGGTTATTTCTTTCATTCTACCATGTGGGTCTTGGGGATCAAATTCAGGTTGTCATGCTTGGCAGCAAACTTCTTTATCCACTGAGCCCCCTGTCTAGTCTGAGACCCCTGAGACAGTATAGCCCCACCCCCTCTTCCTGTGTACTTTACTTTCAGATTGCAGACGCAAAGGGCTTCGTTTTCCTGCACCATGTCAGGCACTACCCTCAAAATATAAGCAGAAATAAGCACATTTCCCTTTTAAGTTCCAATTTAGTCCCTGAAATCAGAAAGTAACCAAAGCAGCCACTTACCAATCACAAATATAATATGGTTTCCTAGTACTTGCTTTGCATTTAACTGACCACCCACTGGAATGAGATGCTAATAGGACACTTCTATGTTTTGTTAAAACATTGTTGAGCTATTGAATTGAGGTGTACACACACACACACACACACACACACACACACACACAGTACCTTATCTCCTCTACTCAACTCAGGCTTTGTTAGGTTGTCAACATGTCATGAATTATTGAATTGAAAGGTAGCTATATTAGTAACACATACTCAGGGTGTCCTGGGAAAGCAGGTTAGACAAGATTAACTGAGGAGGGAAATCCTGCACACATAGGTGTGCCACAGGCCCATCTGGAGCAAGAGGAAGGAGAGGGAGCCAGTAGGTGTATGTACCTCCTGTCAAACATGAGGGGGACAACATCAAACCTTCCCTCCATGATGTTCCAAGGAGTAGGCAGTGCTTGAGTTGAAATCTTTTAGTTCCTTGAGCCAAAAATAAATTATTTCTACATTACATTGTTTGCTCAGAAATTTTACCATGGTAATGAAAAACCAACTCATATACAAAACACAAGTTTAAAGAAAAATGTAAAGCCAACAGGTGCAGATGGCAGTCAAGTGTGAAGCCTTCTGTAATGAGATTGAGTGCCCTCTTCTGGCGTGCAGATGTACATGGATGTAGAATGTTGTATACATAATAAATAAATAAATAAATCTTTTTTAAACCTAGCAAGAAATGAGCATAAACTAATAAGCTAAGACTGGGCATTCATAACTAATAATAAGTATCTGTATCAAGATTTGGGAACTGAGTAGCTTAAAAGAAAAATCCTGGCACAATATTCAGTCAGTAGTCCGTGATGCCATTGCATCTGGGTTTTTTATGAGGCAGAGTATCATAGCCAAGAAAACAGGCTAAGAGGCCACTCACTTTATGGCATCCAGAAACAGAGATAAGACAGACTGATAGAGAAGAGGATGAAGGAAGGAAGGAAAGAAGGAAGGGAGGGAGGGAGGGAGAGAGGGAGGGAGGGAGGGAGGGGAGAGAGAGAGGGAGGGAGGGGAGAGAGAGAGGGAGGGAGGGGAGAGAGAGAGAAAGAGAGAGAGAGAGAGAGAGAGAGAGAGAACTTTGCTAACCCCTCTTCTGAGTCCAGCATATGGAATGGTGCTGCCCACCTTTAGAGTAAATCTTCTTCACACCTCTAGAATATCCATAGGCAAACCAGACAAACCTAGAAATGTATTCTACAAATCTTATAAGCACTCCTCATCCAACTGAGTTAATGAACAAGATTAACAGCCACATCTGGTGAGGTGATTGAAGCTGGTGAGGTAAGAAGTAACTTATCCAGGTTCACCTTTCCAAGAGTAGGAAGACCAAGGGAAGAGTTTTTCCTTTCATGAGTGTTAAGGCCTGATGGCATTCTCTACTGTGAGATTATGCTCTTGTACTTTGTAAATATTTGTCCCTTCTAATTGTTTAATAAAATGATAATTGGCCAGAAGGCAGACAGGAAGTATGGGTGGGGTTACCAGGCTAAGAAAACTCTGGGAAGAGAAAGAGCAGGGAGACACATGAGCAGACACAGAGGAAAGAAGATAAGAATGTTGCTCTGAGAAAAGGTGCTAAGCCACATGGCTGAACAAGATAAGAGTTATGGGTTAGTTTAGGAGTAAGAGTTACCAAGTAATAAGCCTGAGTAAAAGGCCAAACAGCTTGTAATGAATATAAAACTTTGTGTAATTATTTGGGACTGCTGGTCCAGACCTCTGGGCTAGGCCAGACCAGAAATTTCCAACTACTAGTCTCCACAACATATGTTTAAATTTAATCAACATTGTGACATTATTAAGAGCTCTGGCTTCAGGGAGGACCCTACTCCCGAGTAGATGAATTTTCTGATGGAAGAGGCACAGGAAAACTATTTGACTCCTTTAGCCTCTCTCCTGTCTATTATCTGGGATTGCAGTGCCAAGAAACTGCCTTATCCACAGTCACAGGCATAGAAGTCACCAGTGTTTGATCATTGACTTCTCAGTCTTGAGAACTGTGAGAAATAAAATCCCATTGTATATAGATGATCTAGTTTCTGGTGTATTGTTACAACAGCTTGTCTTAACCTGTTTTTTGATGCTATGGCAGAGTACCAGACATTGGGTCATTTATAAAGGAAAGACATTGGCTTGTTCAATATTATGTAGCTCCATCTAGTTGACTTCTGGTCAAGGCCTCATGGTTATTCCATGCCATGGTATAGGTGCAGAAAGAGTAAATGCAGAAGGGACCAGACATGTGGGCTGGCCTTGGTTTGCAACAGCAATGGCCTTAGAGTGATAGACAATCAATTCTTAAACTTTTCCCTTTCTCAGCCCCTGTCATGCAAGGAATTCTTATATACCAGGCACATAAATAGGTATGTAAGGCATGGATTTACTGATAATAAATCATGAGGAAATTAATTTTTTTATATTTTAATGAAAAATTAATTAACCCTCTTGTGGTGTACACACATACATGCAGCCAAATCACCTATACACATATGAAATAAAAAATTAAATGTAAAAAAGTGACAACAAAATACATTAAAAAACAATACGGGATACATGGATAAAAATGAGACTTTATTTGTAATAAAAAAGGAAAAAATACATTATTTTTTATTACGAATAAAGTCATATTTTTTTATCCGTGTATATCCTTGTTGAAGCTCCCTTCCCCCTCCCGAACCTCCCAGTCAATCTCTCTTCTCCCCATCTCTTTATCTCCTCCCCAGCAAGGGCAGGAGGTCCCAAGGTCCCAAGGTGGCTTAGTTTAGCATCCACTCCAGGCAGATCCGCTTTCCTCACCCCAACATCAAGACTGGGTCAGGTGTTCCTTGGGAGGAAATGGACTCCAAGGTGCTGGTCTAAGGTGTTTCAAATCCCAAGCTGTTCAGTGGTTGTGATCTGCAGCTTGGACATGCTTTGACTTTGTTTAGAGTCCACTAATGAGTAAGTACATCCCCTGCTTATCTTTCTGGATTTGTGATAACTCGCTCAGGAGGATATTCTCCAAATCCATCCATTTGCCTGCAAATTTTAGGATGTCATTTTTTTTCTTACTGTTGAGTAGTACTCCATTGTGTAGATGTACCACAGTTTGTTAATCCATTCTTCAGTTGAGGGGCATCTAGGTTGTTTCCAGATTCTTGCTATTATGAATAATGCTGCTATGAACATAGTTGAGCTAATACCTTTGGAGCTTGAATATACATCTTTAGGGTATACACCCAGTAGTGGTATTGCTGGATCCTTGGGGAGATTGATTCCCAGTTTTCTGAGAAACTGCCATACTGCATTCCAAAGTGGCTGAACAAGCTTACACTCCCACCAACAATGGAGGAGTGTTCCCCTTGCTCTGCAACCTCTCCAGCATAGGCTGTCATCTGTGTCTTTTATTTTAGCCAATCTGACAGGTGTAAAGTGTATCTCAAAGTTGTTTTGATTCCCATTTCTCTGATGGCTAACGATGTTGAGTACTTTTTCAAGTGCTTTTCAGCCATTTGTAATTCTGCTGAGATTTCCCTTTTTAGTTCTGAACCCCATTTTTTGATTGGGTTATTCAAGGTTTTGGGCTCTAGTTTCTTGAGTTCTCTATATATTTTAGAGATCAGTCCTCAGTCACTTGTAGGGTTGGTGAAAATCTTTTCCCATTCTGTAGACTTTCGTTTTGTCCTATTCAAAGTGTCTTTGGCTTTACAGAAGCTTCTCAGTTTCAGGAGGTCCTACTTACTGATTGTTGTTCTTAGTGTCTGTGCCACTGGTGTTATATTTAGGAAGTAGTCACCTGTGCCAATGCATTGGAGGATTTTTGCACTTTCTTTTCTATCAAGCTCAGAGTGGCTGGGTGTATGTTGAGGTCTTTGATCCACTTGGATTTGAGTTTTGTGCAGGGTGGTAGGCTTGGATCTATTTGCATTTTTCTACACACTAACCTCCAGCTATGCCAACACCATTTGTTAAAGATACTATCTTTTTTTTTTCATTGAATATTTTGGGCCTCTTTGTCAAAGATCAGGTGTTCATAGGTTTTTAGGTTAATGTCAGGATCTTCAATTTGATTCTATTGATCCACAAGTCTGTTTTTATGCCAGTTTTTATTACAGTAGCTCTATACTATCTATACCTTGAAGTCAGGGATAGTGATGCCTCCTAAGATTCTTTTGTTGAGCAAAATTGTTTTGGCAATCCTGGCTTTCCTGTTATTTCAAATGAAATTGAGTATTATTCTTTCAAGGTCTGTAAAAAATTGTATTGGGGTTTTGATGGGCAGTGCATTGAATCTGTAGATTGTTTATGGTAGAATTGCCATTTTTACTGTGTTGATCCTACCTATCCAGGAACATGGGAGAGCTTTCCATTTTCTGATATCTTCTTCAATTTCTTTCTTCAGTGATTTAAAGTTTTTGTCAAATAGATCTGTTACTTCTTTGGTTATAGTTATTTCAAGATATTTAATGCTATTTGCAGCTGTTATAAAGGGTGATGTTTCCCTATTTCTTTTTCAGCCCTTTTATCTTGAATGTATAGGAGGGCTACTGTTTTCTTTGAGTTAATCTTGTAACCTGCTACATTGCTGAAGGTGTTTATCAGCCGTAGAACTTCCTTGTTAGAATTTTGTGTGTCACTTATGTATACAATCATATCATCTGTAAATAGAGATAGTTTCACTTTTTCTTTTCCAATTTGTATCCCCTTAATCTCCTTTCGTCCTCTTATTGCATTAGCTAAAACTTTGAGAACTATATTGAATAGATAACGGGAGAGAGGACATCCTTGTCTAGTTCCTGACTTTAGTGAGATTGCTTTGAGTTTTTCTCCATTAAGTTTGATGCTGGCTGTTGGCTTCTTGTAAATTGCCTTTATTATAGTTAGATATTTTCCTTGTATTCCTGATCTCTCCAGGATTTTTATCATAAAGGAGTGTTGGATTTTGTCAAAGGCTTTTTCAGCATCTAAGGAAATGATCATTTTTTTTTCCTTCAGTTTGTTTATGATGGATGACATTTACGGTTTTTTGTATGTTAAACCAGCCCTGCATTTCTGGGATGAAGCCTACTTGATCATGGTGAATTATATTTTTTATATGTTGTTGTATATGGTTTGCCAGAATTTTGTTGAGAATTTTTGTATCAATATTAATGAGGGAAATTGGTCTGTAATTCTCTTTGTTGCGTCTTTGATTGGCTTGGGTATTAGGGTAATTGTAGCCTCATAAAAAGTGGTTGGCAATTTTCCTTCAGTTTCTACTGTATGGAACAGTTTGAGGAGTATTGGTTGTAGTTCTTCTTTGAGTGTCTGGTAGAATTCTGCACTGAAACCATATGGACCAGGGCTTTTTTTTTTTTACTTAGGAGGCTTTTAATGATAGCTTTAATTTCCTTTAGGATTATAGGTCTTTTTAGGTATTTAATCTGATCTTGATTTAATTTTGATAAATGGTACCTGTCCAAGAAGCTGTCCATTTCTTCTAGGTTTTCTATTTTCGTAGAGTATAGATTTTCAAAGTATGACCTGATAATTCTCAGGATTTCCTGGGGTATGTTGTTATGTCCCCCTTTTCATTTCTGATTTTGTTGATTTGGATACTTTCTCTCTGCTTTTTGGGTAGTTTGGATAAGGGTTTATCCATCTTGTTGACTTTCTCAAAGAACCAACTCTTAGATTCATTGATTCTTTGTATTGTTCTTTTTGTTTCAATTGTACTGATTTCAGCTCTGATTTTGATTATTTCCTGCTGTCTAGCCCTTCTAGGTGAGTTTGCTTCTAATTGTTTTAAGGCTTTCAGCTGAGCTGTTAGTTCTCTTGTGTGGGATTTCTCTAGGTTTTTCATATAGGCATCTAGTGCTATGAATTTTCCTCTTACGGTTGCTTTCATTGTGTCCCACAGTTTTGGGTATGTTGTGGATTCGTTTTCATTAAATTCTAGGAAGACTTTGATTTCTTTCTTAATTTCTTCCTTGACCCAGAGGTGGTTCAGCTGAGTGATGTTTAGTTTCCATGAGTTGGTAGGCTTTCTGTGATTTTTGATGTTGTTGAGCTCTAACTTTAGACCCTGGTGGTCTGATATGATACAGGGGATTATTTCCATATTTTTAAACTATTGATATTTGCTTTATGATCAATTATGTGATTAATTTTAGAGAAAGTGGCTTTCTCCCTCTCTAAACCCAAGCACATTGATAAATAAAACCTAAAAGACTCTGTCTCACATAAAAAAAGCCACCTGAGGTGAGATAAAAGATAGATAAAATATATAAAGACCAATATTATCTCACTTTTATTTTAAATCTTAAATCTTACTTCTTTCTACATTTCTTACTCTCTTACTCTAAAAATCTTGTCTACACATAATACTTCCTGATGGCTCAATATCTTCAGTTAATAATATCTATTAGACTCTCCACTATAAAAAAACAATTTCTTCTACCAACATTCTCCAAAGAATCCACCAAAAAAAAAAAAAAAAAAAAAGGACCATTGAGACAGGAAAAGAAGGAATCTGCTGTATGTCACTCAGTGATCACTTTTGATGTACAGACCATTTAAAACAGTTATAAGATAGTTTCATATCATATCTTTAACAAGAATTTCAGATGAACTTACTCAGTACTATGAGAATGATTATATATGTTTATAGTTTCTTCATTAGGATTTAACCATTGTTTTAGTCTTACAGGACCCCATAGAGATACCATTGCCCACAAGCCAGCATGAAGCAACTTAATAAAAGAACTACATCCCTCTTCCGATAAGTTGGCCATCCAAGGGAGGGTTATAGTCAATTATCATTTTTTAGATTTTTTTGACTATAAATATGGGGGAATTTTATGAGCTGGTTGATTTTTTAATATGTTGAGCTTGTAACTGTTTTTGTATTAATTGTTTTAGGGCTAGTAATTTTTTTTTGTCAAAGGCCATTGTTGGACTCAAATAGGCTTGTCTGTCAACTATTTTAAAGGCAGGGCTGTGAGTGTGTTTGGGGTGTCTGTAGCTTTTAGACTGTGTTGTTGTATAACTTGAATAATCGGTGGCTGTCTTGTATAGCCACTTGAGGCATTGTTTTTAGGGCCATGATTGGGTCTTTGGTTGATATTTAAGCCTGGAGGGATCTTATTTTGGGTGTTTTATTGTAGAAGATCACGATTCTATAAGTTTATTGTCATGTTGGCCATGTATGGCTTTAACTTTTTTTTTTTTTTGGTTTTATGTATTTAAGCCATCTCACATTCTGTTTTATTTGAGGCAATGTCTTAATATCTAAAAATTGAACAGCAACATGGCATGGTCATCATAAGTAGTCTGGTTATATCAGTAAACTGGCATTCCCCAAGGATTTGCTGTGCGCCACCACAACTGGCTGCAGCAGTCAGCGTACAGACGCCTGGTATCTCAGATTCCTGCTCACCCACTGCTCTCACTGGCGCTGCCAGCAGATCTACATGGCCAGGAGCAAGTCTCCGAATCTAAGATAGCCTCTGCCCTGCAGTTAGGAGACCTGGCCGGGTTCTGTGAAGACAGCCCCACGTTGGGCACCAGATGTAAAGGAATTTAACCAGCCGCCATACTTTATATTTAGGTAATATTTATTATTTTAAAGCCACTTACAGTATAAAGGGTATTTGGACAGGAAAAGGGGAGAAACAGTGCGCAGGAGAGGTCTAGACTAAATGATCCTTCTTAACCACACCATAGGCTTAAAAAGGGCCAGGCTCTTTCTTCCTCTGGGGCTCTTTCCAGCTGACCATGCCCTGTTTGGCTCTGCTTTCTTGACGTCATCGTCATCAGAGTTTACCTGGTTAGCTTTGGGTTTCCTGCTACAGGTTGGAGTTTTCCCTCTAGTGCTTTCTGGAAGGCCAGATTGGTAGATAGGTATTGTTTCAATCTGACTTTGTCATGAAATATCTTGTTTACTCCATCTATGGTGACTGATAATTTTGCTGGATATAGTAGTCTAGGTTGGCAGCCATGCCCTTTTGGTGTCTGTATAACTTCTGACCAAGACCTTTCTCCTTTCATCTGTTATTCTGATGGGTCTGCCTTTATAGGTAAGTTGGCTGTTTTCTTTTGCAGCTGTTAAAATTTTTTCCTTGTTCTGTATATTTTGTGGCTTGATTATAATGTGGCAAGTGGACTTTTTTGGGGGGTCAAATCTATTTGATGTTCTGTAAGCTTTCTGTATCTTTATAGGCATTTCCTTCTTTAGGTTGGGAAAGTTTTCTTCTATGATTTTGTTGGATACATTATCTGAGCCTTTGAGCTGGTATTCTTCTCCTTCTTCTATTCCTATTATTCTCTGGTTATGTCTTTTCGTGGTGTCCCAAATTTTCTTAATATTTTGTGTTAAGGATTTTTTGGTTTTAGTGTTTTCTTTGACTGATGTATCTATTTCTGCTATTGAGTCTTCCACTTCAGAGATAATCTCTTCCATCTTTTGGATTCTGTTGGTTATGCTGGTATCTGTAGTTCCAGCTCTTTTCTTTAGATTTTCTATTTCTACCTTTGCCTCATTTTGTGCCTCTTTTATTGCTTCTATTTCATTTTAGTTCCTGGAATGTTTCTTTTATTTTTTGGGTTTCCTTTTCTTGGTTTTCTTTCAAGGATTTGTTCATCTCTTTCAATTTTTTGTTTGTATTTTCTTCTATTTCTTTAAGGGAATTTTTATATTCTTTTTTTAAGGCTTCTACATAATCTTCATAAAGTTCTTTTTGCTGTGGTTTACTTATGTTTCCTCTTCATTGCTCTGTTCAGGTCTTGGTGTTGTAGAACAACCAGTTTTTTCTGATGTTACCTTGTTGTTCTTTATGTTTTTATATGTATTCTTGCACTGGTGACTGCCTATGGCTTCAGTGGTTCACACTTAGTCAGCTCCTAGTCAGTTGTGGCTAGAGGGCTTGTGTGTCTCCTATCTGCTCTGAACAAGTGGTCTACACGATCTCTGACTTCTCTCTGTACATGGGTTTAAGTTTCAAAGGCATCAGTTTATCTCTGATGATACATTTGCCCTGGAGGCATGGCCTGGCTATGCGAGGTCCCTTCTTTTTTTTTTTTTTTGGTGTTTCCCATCTTTATTTGACACTCAGCAGGTTAGTTCTCAACCACATTGACTGTCTGTAGATTTTTGAATGTGGTAACTGGCACGTAAGTTACCAATGTGTAGAGCTTGTTTGGGGAGTCTTCATCCTCATTACGTTTTCTGGACAAACGCACACGGATACGGTATGGGACATTCCTTATTCCCTTGGCCCAGACAGCTTTATTGAGCCTGGTATCGATGCGCACATCTGGAGTCCCCATCTCCTTCATGGCAAACTTCCGAATTTCTTTGAGTGCCCTAGGGGCACGTTTCTTGAAGCCCACTCCATGGATGCGCTTGTGAATGTTGATGGTGTATTCCCGAGTCACCACCTCGTTGATGGCAGAACGGCCCTTCTTATTCTCGCCACCCTTCTTCGCGGGAGCCATTCTGCAGGGCCCGAGTTGGAAAAGCGCGAGGTCCCTTCTTTGAGGGGTCGCTGGAAGAGGTCCCTCACAGCTAAAGCCTAGGGCTTGTCTGCTAGCAAGAGCCTGAGTTCAGGACCTTGGTTATGACCCTGACCACCGGAGAGGGATTCTTTGGACAGGCGGTCCAGGAGTTGGAATCTGCTCACCTCTGATTCCACTCTGAACACGGGTCTAGGAAATTTATTTATTTGTCTTAAGCCATTGTGTGAGTACTGGGAACTGAATTTGAATCATCTGCAAGAATAGTAAGTGCTCTTAACTGCTGAGTCATCTTTTCAGGCTCCCTCCCTTCTCACCCTACAGCAAACCCCTATTTAATGAGTTTTGATGAGGCTCAAGGCAGCAACTTAAACAACAGTTTTTGAAATCAAACATGATAGCACAATACAATCTAAAAGTATGCTAATTTGATACTTACTTGCTAAAGAATGACAGTAGGGAAATATTAGAAGTCTTTGTTTTTCTGTAATTAAATTATATTTTCCTAAGAGTATAAAACTTTCTATGTACAATAAAAATGTTGTACCTCTTGAGACTGAACTACAGTGTGTCAGGCAGCACTTGTTGGCATTGTGTGATGGTGGTGGCATATAGCATGCACAGTATAAAGTGTGCATGTTGCATAATTGGAACCAAAGCATCTTGTCCTATGACACATGTATGAGCACTGTCAGAAAGCCTACAGAGTCATTACAAATTTGACTTCAGGTTCAAATCCTTTCATTGCTGCCAAACTTTCCTTGAACCCCAACTCTTGGCAATGCAAACCCATAGGGGGTTTCCACTACAGTTTAAGATGTCTTATAGAGCATGGTATAGGATTAACTTCATGATATCAGCATTAATCACTTCTAAGTTGATGCCCTTATAATCTTGCCACCTCTCAGGAATTTCTGTCTCCCAAGGATTCTACCTCCTCAACATCAACCCATTGGAGACCAAGGCTTCAATCTATAAAACCTTGGAGGACAAACCGCATTTCAACCAGATCACAGAACAAATGAACTGAGATAATGAGCCAGCTCTGGAGCCCGAGCCAAATTAACTATAGTAAAACTCACAGAAAAATGATAGATTATAAAAACTATGGAGTCATAAAGAAAAAGAGTTTAAAACTTTATTTTTTCTATTTTTCTGTACATAAATAGCATGCATATATATGTGTGTGTATTTTGTATGTATGTGTACATGTGTGTGCTCACATGTAGAAGCTCAAAGTTGATGGAAGGATCATCCTCCATTGCTCTCTATTTTATTCATTGAGACAGAATCTCTCAATGAAACCCAGAGCTCATTGATATGGCTAGGCTCACTTGTCAGATTGCTTTGGGCTTCTATAATCTTTGCCTTTTTCTGAAGCTGAAATGACAGGAGGGCTACCCTGTCCACCAGTACTTAATGGGTTCTGGAAATCTAAGTTTTAATTCTCATGTGTGCATGGTGAGCATTTTAATCCCAGCCTGGAAAAATGAAGTTTAAAAATCTGGATTTGACAAGGCTCATAATTTAGTGGTAAGAATGTATGACGAATACTGTTATTTTAGAATTTATATACTTTTTTCTTTTTTGTGCATATGTGTGAGTACACACATGCTATGATGTTCATATGGAGGTCAAATCATAACTTTCAGAAATTGGTTCTCTTCTTTCATCATGTGGGGTCCCAGGGACTGATCTCAAGTTGGCAGGCTTGGGGACAAATATTTCCACCTCTGAGCCATCTCACTGGCCCTACGTATTAATATCTCTCTGCCATTTTAACTAGGGCAAACTGGGCAAAGTTTGTTTGAGTCTCAAAGTCTTCATATTCTGAAAAGGGTCTTTGTATTTACTTTGGAGGACTTTTGTGTCAAAGGACAAAGTACATGCTGCCCAGTAACTGAGTTTCTCTGTCCCCACAGGTCACTCAGGTGACTGATAACTTGAACTCCCATCCTTTGCTGCAGGGAAGCTGTGCTACCTAACTTGCGTGCAGAGTGAAGGCAAATTGGGTGCATAGCTGTGTTCCAGTCTTCACATCACAGAGTGTCTGCTTCTATCACAGCATCTCCATTGAGATATAAGGAAGAAACACTGTCAGCCACTCCTATCAATATAGAAAAGATGTGATGCATATGACTGGCCATGCATAGCCCACTCTTCATATAATTCCAGTTGAGAAAATTCACTGGAAACTCATAGTAAAGCATGGACAAATGGGTAGTTTGGCCACAGTGAGTACATTTAAAATCATTATTAATTTTTAGAACCATAAAAACATTGATTTAGTGGAACCTTTATAACATCGAAAGTGCATTGTATTTAGAAGTAATTAACATCCTTTAATTAGGAAGAATTGCCAAGCACTTTTCTTTCTTGGCTCTATGGGAGCTAGTGCAGCTGCATGCAATTTAATCACAAAGGAAACAGCTTGTGTTTTATGTTGAATCTGCTTTTAATGGATTAAAAAATATTCTTTGGGATCCTATTTTATAATTAAAAGATAGATTTGAGTCATTAGTATTACAAAACATGATTAGCCCAAATGCCATTAACTTTATGAATCAAACCTTTCACCTAGATTCATACACAGGATGGAAGTATAGAAAGTTGATCTGTCTGTCCATATGCTCATAGAGCTGTGTGTCTTAATACTGAGTTTGATATTTTTACTCCTCCGGAATCACAATATGACTTTTTTATTTTCACATACACTTAGACTCGATGATACTCCTTGCTAACCAGAGAGGCATGTAGGCAATTGCTGGGTATGAAAATGCTGACATTTTCTGAATTTCAAATGGCAACTGACATGCTCTTGTCAGCTGACTGTAACTCAGGAGCATATGGTGCTTTTGATGGTGGGCGTTATTTCAAAGTTTGCAAATCACACCACGAGAGAGTCCCTCTGGTGGGCTCCTGGGATACTTAGCAACTGTGAATCTGGAGTGACAGCACAGAGAAAGGACTAAATGCCTTCCCCACCTTTTTGACAAGTAGAAGGCAATGCAAAATAAATGAGTGAATGGTTGGTTAATTCACAAAGGTAGAGGGGTTGAGATGGCAATCTACCGAGAGAGGGAGCCTCATGTGTTCCTTTAGACAAACTAGGAAATGATCTAATTTCTTAAGCTAGCCTGCAAATGATCAGATTGCAGGGAAAAATAATAAGAATAAAAAAATCCAGGATTGACTATTCTACACAAAGGTTGGAAATGGAATAAAGCATTATTTCAGGGGACAGAGAAAGCTGACGAAAGTACATCCACCTCCAGTGGAAAAATAACTTCAAATACTAAAGACTTGAAAAGAAAGTATCTGCTGTTCAAACCGGGAAGGTTACTTAAATTCCCTGTTCCACCCTTTGTCGTCATTTTAACAGTGTCTTTGTTTTGATCAATGATGTCCACAGTCAGAGAATTTGTGCCCCGGCTCAGCCACCAATCTTCAGCTCATTGGAACTAACTCATCGTGTGCTTCCATCACAGTAATTCTATCCACTGTCCTCCTCAGGCACTGCTTCTGTCTTCTCCTTAGAATGCAAAACTTTCCAGTGTTTCCAGCTACCAATAAAATGATTTATTTATAGAGAGTACAGAATAGTTACCAGTGACCTAAGATGACATTATTTTTCTCAGTTAATCATCCCATTTCTCTTTCATCCAGAAGAATTTCAGTAATTTTACTGCTAAGTCAATGAATTCTGTGGTTTTGCATTTAAGAAATGAAAAAATGTCCAGTTACTTGAATTAATCTGCTTACTGGGATGGTTATCTTTAAATATTCCAGGTTCTTAAGTTTCCAGGTGTTAGGAGTGGCGCCAGGTAACACCAGCACCAATACTAAGTAAAATGTCTTCTAAATAGAAATATGGGTTAAATTATACAATCAATCGCTCATAGGAAAGCCATTGCCTCCCTGTCACAGCTGGGGAAACTGAGACACAAAAAAAATCTATCATTTTATTGAGGTCTCTTGGAAAACCACGAGGCAGTAGCTTTCTAATACTGTTATAGAGTAGAAATTTGTTAACATCCCTGCAAAGCCGCCTGTTTCTGCCCACGCTTTGCATCCCTTTGCCATGAGTACCTGGATATAAGGGAAGTTCATAGGTAGTTTGGATTGGGCCCAGACTTCTGGACCCTTCTCAGGTTTGAAGTGTCCCAGAGACATCAGAGCAAGCACAGCAAGCATCTCAGGGAGAGCCACTGTAGATAGCACTGGGCACCAGGTACCGTGTGAATCTCTAGTAGCAAGAAAAGAGGCAACTTTTGGTCCATTTTCCTCCGGAGTTCTTGACTGTGGAAGATATGAAGTGGGTTTGCATGGTTCTCAGGTGAGTCTCATGGGACATTCACTAAAGCCTTTTCATTTCTTCAGATCGCCCTCTCATCCATCTTCTTTCTTTCCTCCCTGACCCTCCTTCCGTATCACCTCCTCTGAACAGGTAAGGACTCTCATGAGAGTCAGCAAAGGCAGGTACATTCAGCTGAAATAGGTCCAAACTCCTCCCCTCCTGCATCAAGGCTGTGCAAGGTGTCCCTCCATAGGTAATGGTTTCCCAAAAAGCTAGCTCATCCACCAGGGATAGATTCTGATCCCACTGCCTGGGGCCCTTTAAATAGACCCAGCTATACAACGGTCTCTCGTATGCAGGGGCCTAGTTTCGGTCTTATGCAGGCTCCACAGCTATGGGTCTAAAGTTTGTGAATTCCCACTAACTTGGTTCAGTTGTCTCTGTAGATTTCCCCATCATGATCTTGACTCCCACGCTCAGATAATCCCTCTTTTTCTCTCTTCTACTGGACTCAGAGCTCAGGTTCGTGCTTGGCTATGGATCTCTACATCTGCTTCCATCAGTTACTGGATGAAGGCTCTATGGTGACAGTCAGGGTGTTCACCAATCTGATTACCAGGATAGGTCAGCTCAGGCACCCTCTCCACTATTGCTAATAGTCTAAGCTGGGGTAACTCTTGTATATTCCTGGGGACTTTGCTAACACCAAGTTTCTCCCTAACTTCATGATTGTTAAAAACCTGGTTTTTCTTTGAGGGGCTTCTGTCTTGTGTTTGACTCACTAGAAGCAAAATACTTTCCTTCAACATACAATTTATCTGCTCAAAGCAACTGAAAAGAGTGACTCTTACATGTGAATAGTGATTGCTACTGTTTACTTCTGTAGAAAAGCAATTCAAACAGGAAGTCACAGCAAACCACAATGTCATGCTGAGCACTCCATGCAAGTTACCATTACTGCTATGTCCCTGGTAGTGAGGATACTATTGGACTATCATGTCACAAAACACCATCTCTCTCTGACAGATATTAAGACAAATTGCATTGATGAGCCAACCAGGTTTTCTATATCTTCAATAGTCCTACTGAAGGTTTTGGCACTCATAAAATCAGTTGCAAGGATGGTACTTGTAATAACAAGGTGTTCATGTGTCCAACTGCTGGCCAGAGGTTTTGGGTAACAGGAATAAACTCCTACAGGGCAGGAAATTAATACTACCTATCTGATATTTATTCATATTGGGTGTAGAGTCTGCAGTAGAATCAAGAGGTTCCTAAGTGTGGTCTGAAGGCATCATCAGAATAATCACCAAGTGTGACATTGTTGAGAGCTGTCTGACAAGTGACTACCTGTACAAAGCAGTTGCTCAGGGCAGAGCAGAGCAGAAACAATGGTTGCATGCCAGGTACCCTCACTGTGTTCTCCGGATTCTTTAAGCAGTCTCCCCGGGGGGCCATAGTGTGCCTTTGCAAAATATGAAACAGACATTTCTTCTCAGTGTTTGTCTTAGAAAAAAAGCCATTTTGTTCCGTATGGACCCAATTATCAGTCTGTTGACTCTAAGCCACAGATCCACTCTCCATGGCCCAGCTAATGATGCTGGAACACCCAAATGTCACTAGCCTAAGCATGTCAGTAGAGGGTGCTGGAGGAACACTGGAGGAAGAACATGTCCCTTCCTAGGTCAGCTTCTGTTGGCTTTTGTGGAACCTCCCCTCTGGACTCTTCTCCCAGCTCTGCAAATCATCAGTGTTTTGGGATAGCTATGGTCTCGCTGTTTGTCAGCAAGCTCTCCTGCTATTCAATGTACCCCATCATGCTCTGTGCCCAGTACAAAGGATCACTTGTACACATTAGGTGCTTTGCCACATCCTATAGTGATCGGCTCCTTTCAGAATCTATTATTGCTATACCGTTTAGTGGCTCTCTGTTACTCCTGTTTTCCATTGTAGTTGAATAATTTTAACATATAATATTCTTATTAACTTTTTGAGAATTACATGTGATATATTTTGATCATATTCACTCTCTACTTTTCTCCGTAACTCCTTTCAGATTCACCCTACTCCACCCAACTCGTCTCTGTTGGTTTGAGCATTCATGGGTGACCTACCAGGGGCCACACTCTCATAGAAAACTGGCTCTTCCTTCCCTCAAACTGTTATCTGTCAGTAGCTCCTCAGCTAGGGGTGGGGCCTGAGGGTCCCTTCTATAATGTTAGCTGCATTGATCTTGTGCAGGTAACCACAGTAGGTCTGAGTTCATATGTTCTACCTTTTCCAGGAGATACTCTATATGTCCTCCCTGGCCTTGGCTCTGTCTTCTGTGATGTCTGCCTCAGCAAGGGTTTCTGTTGCCGTGATGAACACGACAACCAAAAACAGTGTTAGGAGAAAAGGTTTATTTCACTTATACTTTCATGTAATTGTGGTGATACGTTACATATTTAATAGAATCTTGAATATCAAAAGATCAACCCACAGTAAAAAACTAGGCAAAAGTAGCTCCTGGAGTTCTGGATCAAAGCCAAACATTTGGGCTTCAATGACACACACCTTTAATCCCAGCACAGGGAAAGCTGGGAGTAGAGACCTATGCTGACTACCAAATAGAGTAGCTCATGCCTTTAATCCTAACCTGGATGGGATACAGCTGGACAAGAAGGGTATTTAAGGCAGGCTTAGGAAAACAGCAGCAATTAGAAGCTACCAGGAGCAAGGCTGAAGAAGCTAAAAAAGAACTGGGTGAGATTTGACTGTGGTGTTTCCTCTCTCTAATATTTCAGCCTTTCTTGATATCTGGCTCCGAGTCTCTTTCATTACAATCAGAATTTGTGTTACCTGTAATTACTGAGGGCAGGACCCAGCAGAGAAGGAACCTGGTGGCAGGAACTGAAGCAGAGGCCATGGGGGAATGCTGCCTATTGACTTGCTCTCCACGGCTTATTCGATCTGCTTTCTTAGACCATCCAGGACCACTTGCCCTTGTGCTGTGTCTTCCCACATCAATCACCAATCAAGAATATGCTCGACAGACTTGCTTATAGGCCAAGCCTGTGGGGCATTGTCTTAATTAAGATTTCTTTTTCCCAGATGACCATAGAGTCAAGTCAACAAAAAAGTTAGCCAGCACATGGGTCCTGAGCACCTATGTTCTCTCTGTCTCTGTTTCTCTCTTTGTGTGTGTGTGTGTGTGTGTGTGTGTGTGTGTGTGTGTGATAGATTTGTGGCTGTGTGTTCCACAGACAATTACTCATTGTACATTGGCCATTTCTGAGTTTCTCTAATAACCACCACCCAACTTCAGAAAGACTCTTCTCCAATGAAGCTAAGAGCTACACTAATATAATGGTATAGAGATAAGAAATGAGATGCCAATTTGGTACTATGTTTATTTAGAAAAATAATAGTAGTAGGTTTACCTCTGAGGCCAATGAGATTCCCTACCAAGAGTTTTTGGCCAGATGTATAGTATCCAGTAGGCATGTTCCCCTGTGGATTGTGCCTTAAAACAACCGGAAAGCAAATGGTTGATTATCCCAATAACCCTATTTAAAATGTGTGTGTGTGTGTGTGTGTGTGTGTGTGTGCGCGTGTGCGTGTGCGTGTGCGTGTGCGTGTGCGTGTGTGTGTGTGTGTGTGTGTGTGTGTCCTGAATGGAACTCAGCTACCTCAGTGGATGAAAGACAGGTGGCTCTCTGACAAAATTTAGTGGATAAAGGAGCTTTTGTGCAGAAGGAAAAAGAGCCCTACTTTTCCAGGGCCAGCATTATAATCAAAGCTGGGGAGACCTTTGTTGGCTCTGAATGATAGGTACCTTGCAGAGGACAATCTTTCTGGACCTTTGCAGCTCTGTAAACTGAAAGGTGAATGAATCACTGTGTCTCAGATCTCAAGATGACTTCCTTCTAATGGAAGATGACACAGATAAGTGGGACTGGGCATCTGTGGTGGGCACAGTGTTTTTGTGGTGACCACTGTGGGCAGAAGGCTGTTAATGCTCTAAGAGATGGGGGATAGACTTCCCAGAATAAATGAACAAAGGGAGAGCAGCTACGACATAAAGTCCTATAATCACTATGTATTTACATTTAAATCTGTATTGCTTACCTGATTTTGCAGAGCAGGGCAAAGAAACACTATATCCAGTAGACCTCATTTACACTGCTGATCCAGTGGACCTAATTTACACTGCCTATCCTATGGACCTCATTTACACTGTGATCCAGTGGACCTCATTTACACTGCTGATCCAGTGGACCTCATTTACACTGCCTATCCAGTGGACCTCATTTACACTGCCTATCCAGTGGTAGTTTATAACAAATAGTGACTCCATCGAAGAAGAATTTATCAGAGCTATTATATGAGAAATTACTGTAGCAATGTAAATAAGACAAAAGCCTAACTTTTTTGTCTTTACCTTATAAAAGCCTACTTTTAGAAACTGTTCAATATCACAAGTATTTAAAGCGTCCACACCGGCCATTTCCCCCGGGCCTGGGTTTGTTTGGAGCGTTTCCCAGGTATTTGCTTGCTGTTCTTTCAGAGAGGGGCTCAGCAGCCCGAGTGGCAGAGCTGGGGTGTCAATCTCTCCCTCTTCTTAACCTTCACTCTCCATTCTTAGGAAGTGTTTTTAATTTAAAAAAGAAATCCTCCAAATTATATTGTAACCTTTAGTTCCTTTATCCATCAACAGAGATTTTGCTTTGTACATGGTAAGATGGTTGTATTTATACATTGTAAGGAGCTGCGTTGTACCACGCCCTAAAGGTGGCGCTGGTTTCCGCCTTCCACCTTTCTCGATGGTGAGTGCTCTCAAGAGTAAACAACTCCTTATTGGCTGTAGGCGAGGATGGTGGCTTGCTTCCGGCGCCTCGGGACCTATGGGCAATGTCTATGTGGCTTACCGGGATTGGAAGCCCAGAGGGTATTTAGCCACGGGCGGCCTTCCCCCAGGGTCGTTCGTCATATGTCTGAGAGTGAGAGTGAGAGTGAGTGAGTGAGAGATAAGAAGATAATTAAAGGCCCGAATAAACTGCAAAGAGAAGGATCCGGTGTTGCGTGTTCCTTGTGGAACGAGGTGGCACACGACAATACATAATGGAGATTTCACTGGTGTTGTATATGGTACACAATCTGAAACTTGTTGAAACTTATAATTCTTTTAGAATTTTATTTAACTTTTTAAAATTTTATGTGTTTGCCTTAATGTATGTACAAACAGTGCCCTGTGGAGGCCTTAAGGGGCATCATGTCTCCTGGAACTGGAATTACAAATGGTTAAGAGCTGCCCTGTGGGTGCAAGGGGGGTGCTAGGAATTGAACCCTGGACTTCTGGAAGATCAATTAATGCTCTTAAAAACTGAACCATTGCTCCAGCCCGTCTTGTTAAATGTTTTAATGTATGTTTGGATAATGGCACATTAATCAAGGTCTTATTATATGCTAGCCATTATTTATGCTCTTAAATATTTTTCTTGAGGTAAGCAAAATGTCACCCACCTGGTGGGGAGGGGGTACATGTGATGTTCTTAAAGTAAAAAGTGAGAAAACCCCTTAACTAGGATTAATGAGTGAGGGAAGAGATAATACGGCCACTATTAGAGCTTGATAAGAAAGATGCTGTATAGGCTTCCTATCTCTTTATAATGGCTTGAAGTATTAATAGATCTTTATCTGAATAATCATCTTAGTTTTAAAAACCTCAACTTACTAAATAGACCAAAGGGCTTCAAAGCAAGGCGGTTACTGGTGAAGCTGTGGTGAGCCTTTGGCCCCTGAAGCCCTATGCAATCTTCAAGCAAGAGGGAAAAACTGTACCACATGAGACAAAATATGGCCCTGTAGTTGATTTATTATTCCATTTGCTTTTAAGAAGAGGGAGAAGAGAAGATAATATAGAATAATGGTTGCACTGTGGGGTTGTGGATTGAGCAAATACAATAATGTGCTACCCGAGCATAAAGTACTAACTCTGATTCTCTCTTATTGTTCTAAAAGTCCATGAACATGAATATACAAATACTCTAAATGGAAGGCCCCTTTCTCAGGGTTATTTACTGAAAAAGCTTCATAAAAATATCTCTGTAAGAATGGGGCCTTCTTTATTGGTTTAAGCGAACTCAGATGCCACTCTTTGCTCTTGGTTGGGGTGGGGGATGTTAAGAAATTTAGAAATATAGCTGGAACTGTAACACTCGGGCATTGTGGGTTGGTAACCAAGGCAACTCTTCCCATTTTGCATTCAGGCTTTCCTGTTGATTATCTATTGTAATGCCAATAATTGCAGCTGAGAGGAGTCTCTGTTTGTTGTGGAGACAATTAGCCCTTGAAATAAAATAACAGATTTGAATAAATTGGGAAGATCTAAAGTTTGACTGGATCTCTCAGGAACAAGCCTCAGTTTTGCAATAGGACTGATGTGTCTCAGCAACCTTTAGAAGGAACATCCTCTTCCCACAATACTTGAGGTCTTGGTGGTGGTTATTCTGGTTCCAGCTGAAAACCTTTAGCTTCTTCTTACATTATATTGGAAAATAGCTTAATACATTCAAACCTGCACAAAGGCGATACTGAATTTCCAATGATAGGCTTACTTGCACAAGTTGTTTCTACATGTAACATTTCATTAAAACTATTCTCTTCGATTACTGTCATAATTTTGCTCCACTGTTATAAGACAGTATGTTAAGTCACTATTTCTTTAAATTCACATATGACCAGAAAGCACACTATCTTTGAACTCCATACCTTTGCCTTGCCTTCAACTACAGCTTTATGAATGAACATCGGTACTTGTGTGATAATCATTAACTGGGGATCATTGCCAGTGCACCCATGACTATCAGAGAATTTTCATACATCTCCGTAAATCTGTAGCCCTCTACAGACAAGTAAGTTTCCCCTGAAATAATTATGTTTGTTTTCAGGGTCTCCTCTTCTGGTAGAAGAGTAAATAGTTTTCATAGCCTGAAGATCTTCTTGCTTTGGCCTCCTAAGTGCAAGGATGACAGGCATTTGTGTCTCCAGACCCAAATGGAATCATATATTTTTCTCTGTCCCCTGTCACATGGTAATGGCTTAGTTTCTATATGAATAGTCTGCATCTTGTCAAACTACATCAGTGAATAAAGAAGGAAAGGTCTTTTAAATTCAGCAATAGGAGCGAGTCCAAAGCTACATTCCTCAATCAGCTTTAACAGTCATAAAGCTGTTGGATTGATCTCCATCTGTCTATCTTTTCTATCTCTAAATTGGTTCTGAATTCAACTGGGACAGGAAGATGTTATTTAGTGGCTGTTCCTGAACACCTAACATATGTTTTCCATATCGAGTGTGGTTGATAAGTATTAACTGTTGACAAAGTCAGAATGTAAATTCCATGAGTGCAGAGCCTTTGCTTATCTTGTTCACTGCCATTTTTCTAGCACGTAAAAGTTGTTAAAAACAGAAAAAAATAGTTCATATCACAAATATTTCCACTTCTATTTCAGAATAAAGTATTCAGAACACTTCATATTTAGTTGTTTACATTAACAATACCCCACCCCCGAAGGACATAGTTAGAGATTTCACTAAGAAATTTCCAGGGCAATGCTTTAGTCATATATAGGAATGAGAGCTATGGACACTTTGCTGTTCTTAGGCTCAAATAACAGACAGCAAACTGCAAATACTCACAGTACAGATCCCATACCAAGCTCTCTTTGGACTCTCAGCAAAGTTCTGAGGGACACCAAGGGTCCAATGATGCAAACACATGGTTCACAAGGCAGACCTGGAGCTCACATAATACTGAGTAGAAAGCAGTTTCCTGGTAATATCTCCTGAACCATTGCTTCTAACAAAACATGAATGATAGGAGTTACCACAGGATGGGACTTTGGGAACCATATTTTCAATATGGAAAGATGATTCTTGTTACCAATGAACATGAGCTTTCAGATCTGTACTTTGATCTTCTCTAGAAAGAGCCAGAACATGGCAGAGATAGTTCTAGCTGTGCACAGAATTGTGACTGAGCAAGAAACAAATGGGGGAAGGAAGTACTTAGAACCATACATTGGAAGAGGGAAGCCCTAAGAAACTCCTGGAGAAGTCTAAGGATAATCATGGTGTCTGTAGTAAATAGCAAGATTTTACTTCCAAAAGACCTCTAAGTAACTAAGGTTGTCCTAGAGGAAGATGGCAAAGAAGCTCTGGAGAAGAGCCAGAGAGTCCATGACCTCAGAGGGAAGCAGAGGTCTGTGTAGGGGCCAAAGAGGAAATGATGATGTGGTTTTCTCTAGAGAGTGTTTATTATTTGTCTATCAAATGGACAGTAAAATTCCACAGCTCTCATTTTTGAGTGTAGATTAAACCATCCATTGGAAGGTTCTTAGTGAAATTCTAGTTAGTTACTTTTGTTTCATCATTCTTAATACATGTTGACTTGACTATTAGAATCAATACTATGGTGCCTCAGATGGGTCAAGCATATGGACATAATTGCTTGGTATGATTCTGTGTTCCAAAGCTCATTAATAATGCAGCAGAACCCTTTTCATGTTGGAATAGCTCCTAAACCTAGGCTTTGTGGTTAGACTGCCTGGGTTTCAACTCTATCCAGTTGACTCTCCAGTTGGCTATAAGATACTTTGTGATATAAGTCTCTCATTACAAAGCCTTAGTTTCTTCCTCTGTATAAATGTATACATGGAGGTTAGGACAGCACTCACCACACAAAGATGAGGGGAGAACATGACTTACTCAATACCCATGTAGCAGCTGTATGCCCACTTGTAGAAATGTAATGAACTGTTAAATTTGTTATCAGGATGCAGAGATAGTGATTCAGAAAGTACTTGCTATCCAAACATGAAGACATGAGGAAATAAACTAGGTACTGTGATACATGCTGTCAATTTCAGCACCAGGGAGGTGGAGTTAGATGTCTCCTTGGAGCTCTCATAATCAGAGAGATCTGGGAATCCCCAGCCAGACTCAGCAGAAGCAGGATGGGCAGTACAAAGATAAAGTAATGAACCAAGTGCACAACATAGATTGAAAACTATGGTTTAATTTATGTCATAAGAGCTAGTTAGGAACAAGCCTAAGCTTAGGCTAGGCACTCATAATTAATAAGTCTCCATGTCATTGTTTGTGAGCTGGTGATCCCAATATGGAAGTATTGCTAGTGATAAAGTTTATACAAACAGTAAGATGTGCATGTTAATACCTGACGAACAGCTCTGAGACCCTGGAGTGGGCTAACTGAAATGAGGAAATGCATAATGGCCATCATCTAAGTGTATTAGCTTTGGTTTATGTCAGCCTGTGGAAGATGAGAACTTCATTTCTTTCTACAATGATAGTGCGTGTGTGTGTGTGTGTGTGTGTGTGTGTGTGTGTGTGTGTGTGTATTCTTTCCTCAAGGCATTAAGAGCTGTGAAGGAAGTACTTCTCGCACTGTTCTCTTTCCTCTAGGAACTTGAGTGACATGTAAATTGGTGATGTGATCTTTGCTTTTATCATTAGGGGCTAAGAATTATGTCTATTGGATAACTTTTTCTTTTCTCTTCTCCTTCTCCATATGTATACATATAGATATACATATCATAATATATCCTATATATAATAATTTTTAATTTGAAATTATGTCTAAGAGTATATGCCTATGTATGGGTGTGTGCACATGAGTGTAGGTGGCTTCAGAGACCAGAATGTGTCGGGTCCCCTGGATCTCAAGTTATAGGATATTATGACCATCTTATGCAGGTTGTGAAAACTGAACATGAGTCCTCTGCAAGAGCAGTATATGTTCTTAACCACAGAGCTAACCCTCCAGCTCACCTCCTGATATATCATTGAGCCCTTATATTTTTAAATAATAAAAAAACTTGTGTGCATTGGTGTTTTGGCTGCATGACTATATGAGTGTCAAATTCCCAGGACTAGGAATTACAGACAATGGCAAACTGCCATATGGGTGTTGGGAACTGAACCCTGCACCACTGGAAGAGCAGCCAGTGATCTTGACTGCTGAGCTCTCTATCTAGCCCCTCATTGAGCCCTTTGAATATACCTAATCTAGTGCTTGAAGCCATGGAAAATTTCAAGAGGCAATTGAACACACCTATACACACACACACACACACATACACACACACACACACACACAGTTCATTCTCAAGTACTTAGAATTTAGTTGAGACAAACCATAAACCTTGAAAACAATGTAAAATAGCAATATAAAGTACAAGATGTGTGCCAAGGCCATTGATGACAGACAATTGATTTCACTTTCCAACTTAGCATTATCATGTTGTCAGCCTCTGCTATGTCTAATTTAGAATTCTGAGTCTTTTCTTTTTACCTAGAAATAACTTTAACCTACAGATCATTATGTAAAAATCACTCAGTTCCAAAGTTGTTAGAGGAACATAATGCCTGCACGAAGAATGTGGTAGAGATGAGAAGAGTACATAAGTGAAACTCAGTATTAGTAACATATTTTGAATTCGACTCAATTGTTTATCAGAAGGAAAAATCACCCCCAAATTCAGTTGTGTGTGCATGAACATAAATATGAGCAAAAGTTTTGAAATAGTGATATTTCAATAAATGTAGTGATTGTATTAGGAATAATATAAAATATAGACACCCATTTAGAATACTAAAAGTAGAAAGTCAATAACACTGAATGATGCACTGAATAATGTAGGTGAAGTAGAAAACTATCATGACTTGAAACAGACTAAGCAAGAAATCACCCTCCAGATCAGGAAGATCACAGTCAGGTCTGCTTTTCTCTCCTCAGTGAGAACATTTTGAAATATTATACTCAAGAAAATGAAGGTATGAAAAGTGCAAACAGTTATAAGGACCTGCCAAACTGACTTAGGAGGTATATATGATACAACCACATATGTGTGTGTGTATGTGTGAGGTATCTCTTACACGAACCAGGAAATATCAAAATACTTATGCTTTTTTTTTTCTGTTTTAGTTTAAGTGACAAACATTGGTTGGTGTAACTGAGAGCCTCTACCTTAAAGAAGGAGACTCTTTAAAGACTGTCATTAGACAGGTGATTTGCAGGAAATAAAAATGTGTGGAATTTTCAGACAATTGATCAATTCAGGTTTTCTTCAGATGAATTGAAATTCTATTTCTAAAAACAAGTGGATGTGGTGGCAGGAGACACGAAGGACACCTTAGCTGATAATAGTTGTTGCTAGATTTATTCTTGACTTAACAGACAAATACAAGATATGACATTTTATACATATGATAATATTATGCAGAGAGAGCTGACCAATGACCATAGTAAAGGAAATGTCATAGAGTGGGAAAAAGAATAAAATCAAATTTAAAAATAGGCTAAAAGATGAGATGCCCATGCAATGACTTTATTTTTAGAAGTATTGAGAAAGGTGGGCATAGTGATATAAGGCAGTAATGTGAGCATTCTGGAGCCTGTGCCAGAAGTGCAGCTGTGATTGGGAGGCCACCCTGAGCTGCACTATGAATGCCCAGCCAGCCATGACTGCACAGGGAGACCTTTTGTCAACCTCAACCTCTAAAGAGAAGTTGAAACAGCTTGGGCAGATTTAATTATCTTCAAGAAGCTTCATAAAATGATCCTGTTCATTAGAAAAAAGATAACATGTTATAAGCCACAAATTACCAAAATTTTATATGAATATAAAATGAATTTTAGGTATAAGATAATATAGACAGTGTTACAGATAATATTTACTCAAAGAAGCTGACTGTGAATATATAAATGTCATGAAAGGCATTCTTTCATATAACCAACAGATACTTTGGACTTTTATAGTGAACTTCAAAAATCAATCAATGGAAAATGTGAAGAATTTTGGAGTCTGTATGTCTCAACATAATTTCCTTTTCAAAAAATAAAATAGACTTGCAAATATATTCAGTATGAACTATTTCCCATCAAAAATAATTGCCTGCCAGGTGTGGTGGTGCACACCTTTGATCCTAACACTCAGAAGGCAGAGGCCACTGGATCTGTGTGAGTTCATGGCCAGCCTGGTCTACAAAGTGATTTCCAGGACAGCCAAGAATATTACACAGAAAAAACCCTGTTTCCTAAAAACACAAACACAAACAAAAACATTGTCTAAAAACAGAAAAGGAAAAGAAAGTTACAGCATGAGTACAGCATGTAAATCTCAAGAATTTCAATGAGCAAAGCTTCACATGCCTTTATGCTTGAGTTTATGGGAAGTGTTTAGAAATTCATGCAGAACACTATGAAAAAGTTAGAAGACAAATGGTTCGAATTGAGACCAACCAAGTTATCAATCAAAATATGAATGTACTTTACAGTACATTACTTCCAGGATAGTTCATAAGATAACCTGTTTGCTGGCTGACACAAAGCATATAAATTTAGAATTGATTTTAGTAAGAATGAACATGTTTTGAAAAGCCAAAATTAACTCCAGTACATTACTTCTTTGTGCAAAAGCCTTTGATTACTCGTCATTGTTTATTTAATTAAATGCACATTTTGCAGCCCAATTCCTTTATCCACAGTCTAGGTGACTCAATCTGCTTTTCCTGTTCCATTAATGTATGGCTTGTCTCTTCATGGCTGATCACTAACATTTGTTTTTGTTTTTTTTTTTTAAAAAAACACTTTTTATTTATTTATTTATTTAATTATTCGCCTTGGTGTTTGCCTGGAACTGAAACTACAGACAGTTGTGAGCTGCCATGTGGGTGCTGGGAATCGAACCCGGGTCCTCTGGGAGAGCAGACGGTGCTCTTAACCGCTGAGCCATCTCTCCAGCCCCGATCACTAACATTTATAATGAACAAGGTTATCTTAATTATCTTCCTAATTATATTGAAATCATATTGCATTTCTTAATCTTATCTTAGAAGATCTCCCATGTAGTTCTTTGGAACTGAATTTTGAAAACTAAAATGTCTATGAAGGCCTTGTAGATGTTCAAAACAGGAAGGGACCAGACACATGGAAGAGGCCACTCCTTACTTCTCACAGTAGACATGTAGTGATGATACTCTTGAATTACAGATCTTTTCATTTTTCAGGAGAAGCTAGACATCTAACTCCTATATTACATCTTCAAACTTTGAACGCTGGCAATTGACTGAAATTTGTTTATTTTAATTTGATGTGTGTGTGTGTTGGCACTTGTATATGTCCATATACAAATGCACGTGTTGTATTGGGTGATTACCTCCATCATTCTTCACTTTATTCATTGAGGGAAAGTCTCTTAGTTGAACCCAGAAGTCACCAATATGGCCAGTCTGGCTAGCCAGCTTGCTTGGGGGGATATTGTGTCTCCACTTATAAGCAGTAGAATAGCACGGATATCATTCCACCCACGCAGCATTTAAGTGAGTTCTGAGGCTTGAATTCTGGTCCTCACATTTGCATGACTGAACCCAGACCTCAACTCATTCTCTGAAACATGTTCTGATCCTTTTTCTATGATTTTGATATTTGTGTATCCACAAACGCATGTATTGATACCCTAATTCTCAGATGTGGGGACTATAAGTGGTGGTTGGTCACAAGGATGGAGCCCTCACAAAGGGGATAAGTACCCCTATAAAAATGCAGAGAATTTTCTCACCTACTACACATGTGAAGTGCAGAAAGTATGCTCTGAGAAAGTATAGGATCCTCAACAGACATTGAATCCGTTGGCCTTGGTCATGGACTTTTCAGAACTCTCAGAACTAAATTTAAATTAACTTTGCCAGTTTATAGCATTTAATTATAGCTGCATAAGTAGACAAATATACCCTTCCTTATCTTCAGGTGTTTTCTTTCTCTGAGTCTGTAAGTTATCAAAACCTCCCTGAAAGTAAAGTTTTGCCTTTATTTTGCTTATTTATAGAACAGCCTTTCTCTTATTGCTGAAATCTCTGCAGGTGCATTACAGTGATGTTTCATTTCTTAGGCATTACTCAGAAAATGCTTGTAACCTTGAATTGAGTTGGATGGTACTCACTTACAAAAGCCTGTGTCAAGGTTGTTCATGAAGACTTTCATTTCAGCTGAATGCTACAGAGTTAATATTACAGAGCTAAACTCTAGTAGGAAAAGAAGTTACATCATATTTCTTAACAGATGGTGCATCTGCACTTTCTATTGCAATATCCTGCCTGGATAGAGTTGTCACAATTAAATAATAGTTGTCTGCCCAATCTTCAGTGACTGAAGATATATGTAAGCTTTTAGTGTATGTGGAGCCAGACTTTTACCTCTTCCTGAAATCCACTGGAGGTTGTTTCTGGGTAGGATCCCAAAGAGATTTCATTAATCCTACCAGTCAAGAATAAAACCACTACCACAATTTAAAGCTAAATTTGAAGCAAGCTTTAATTAAATACTGGCCAGGTGGATGGGCACCTGACATATTTCCTGCTCATGTACCTCTCATGCACATGTGATCAAGCACATTAAGTGAGCATGGGTCAAACAAACTTATTTAAGGGAGGGAAAACCTGTGGCTTCTTATCCTACATGAACAGCAGCCTCCAGCATATCCAGAAGTATCTGTCCTTGGGCAAGGGACTTACAGGTTAGAGGCATTTTTGTTTCATGGATCCCTTAGGCACAGCAATTAAAACTTAAGACATAACTTTGGCTCTCACAGTTTGTCTTAGTTGAGAAGATAGAAGTTTAGAGGGAGCTATGACCCCAGGACCCAGAATTCTCTAGGTCTCTAGAAATGCTTCTCCCTTATTTATATCTTGGCTGCATGTTCTTACTATTACAGTTGGTTCTACAGAACTGGAGAGCATGGATGAAGTCATTCTCCCCTGCCCCAGACACTCTACTTAGAATTAATAGCAGTTCTTGAGCTGTATGAACTGCATTGTTTACGGGGCAGGCGGGTGTGTGGTAGAAAGATCATTTAAACTGCCATTAAACAGCCATTTGACCTTGGAAAGCAAGAAAATTACAGAGCTCCTTAAGTTTCATTTTCCCATGAGTAAAACAAGAAAAGGAGAATGGCCTCCTTGTAGAGTAATCTTCATTTTGGGATTAAGTGAAATAATGTATGAGAAAACCCTCTCTTAAATACAATATCATAGCGTTTACTTTTGCTTACTTGAGAAGCATTGGCACTGGCTTCCTTGATGGGACCTACTTTGTTTCTTGGGAACTCTCTGAAGTTAGCAAACCAAAAATGGATGAAATCTGGCTCCCATCGTGTCTGTGTGTGTTTCACTCAGTGGCAGAGCCTAGGAGTTTCAACAGAAAACATACATCCTGCAAAGTTATTTGCTATCCAGCCCTTTGCAGAAATAATTATGCTGACTCCTGTGTAAGTTTTTACTCTCATGAAGTATGCAAACATTTGGCTTCAGGGCTGAACTTGAAGAGTGACCCAACTAGACCCTTTCAGGTTTGCTATTTATTCTTCCTGTGGTCACAGGGCAGAAGGGAAAACACCTGTGGGATCTGGGACCAAGACAATAATTGCTTCTAAGTCTTATCTCCTGCTGCCAGAAGAAAACCGCCAGGAAAAAGGAAGAGAGAGAGAGAAGGGCAGAATTAAAACTGTCTGGGGATTTCCGCTGTGTTTTTAGCACAGGGAAGGAAGGATGGAAGGCAGGAGAAAACATTTCCGGTTTAACAGAATTAAAGAGAGAACACAAATCAAATTAGTGAGGGCACTGAAGTTTAACTAGGAATACATCTCTTTGCTGTTCTCAAACCAATGGGTAGATAGTGGTAAAGGTCTCACTAATTCTTTGATTTGTTTAATAAAAGCCATTAAAAAAAATAAAATGGATCACTAGGCAGGAATTTGACCAGAAACACCTCCCAAGTGATAATTAGCTTGCCAATTTTTCTCAGTGCTTTATGTTACTATAAATATTCATGACACATCTCCCATCAAACTCTAGGTTCTTCAGGAAACAGTTATCAGTTTAGGAAGAACAGGAATCAGACTGATAAAGCTAATTAGTTAGGGTTCCTTTTTCGCCTTCATTTTAAATAAAGCTGTCGAAGGTTCCCAGGGTAATGAAGACCTTTGTTGTTATGACAACTGCTTATTCCTTTGCCTTTGAAGGAGCTGGTGATGCGATAGCCAATACACATCAGGAATAATTAAAACAAATGATGAGCAAGATGCAGCAGCTCATCTTTAGATGAATAAACCAGAGTCAGCATGAGTCGGTCCATTGGCCTTCAGTTAACTATTTTCATGTTGAAATGTATTTAATCTGAGTTGGTCATCCATGGTAGTTATACCTAGAGGTATGTGTGTGTGTGTGTGTGTGTGTGTGTGTGTGTGTGTGTGTGTGTCTTTCTCCGTGTCTGTGTGTCTGCTCACTGACCAACTTCCTTTTTTTCTAGGCTGCCTGAACACCTGTGGTGAATTTGTCAGGATGCCAGGGCACTCTCTGAGGTGCTCAGGGAAACTGGCTGAATTTACTTCTTCTGATTTCATGTCAGCAAATGGAAGTGAGGGTGTAGTGCCACTGGAACCACAGAGCAATGCTCATTTGCTGTATGTAGGGTCTTCTCATTCTCTCTCAGTTTCTTAATTCAAATTTTTATTGAGAAGTCCATACACACACACTGTATTTACATTATTTTTACTTTCCTTCCTGTGTCTCTCTTCTTCTATATGACCTCTTCTTTTGTCTTTATCATTGCTACATATACATAGATAGAACAGACAGACAGACAGACAGACAGACAGACACACACACACACACACACACACACACACACACACACACACACCCTCCTGAAACAATTTAATGTTTCTGCTATATCTCTGTGCTTCAGGTGACCTATCGAGGGTCGAATCCCTGGAGAAGACTGACTCACCATTTCTCAGTGGCCGCCGACTGTCTGTAGCTTTTGTCTCAAGCCTTTTGAACTTCTCCTATCTGGGTTGGCATGCCAATGGTGCTGTCTGCAAGCAGATCTTGTTTAGGCAACTATGTTGTTGACATTTCATGGGTGCAGCTTCCCTGTCCCATCCACATTCCCTCCTCCTTCATCTCCCTACAAATGCCTCTGAACTTGCTGGCACAGCTTTCCTTTGAGTAGAAGATCAGGAGAGGGAAAAGAATTCCACCTGTCTTCCACCAGAAATTGGCTAACTGGAAATCTAAATTTCAATCTTCTGACTCCAATTGATCTTCTAAGATGCTATTAATAGGTAAGAAAACAGGTTTGAATTATGACTACATATGAGAGGGTCCTCTATGGAAGGCTGCTGTCTCTGCCTTTGTAATTCTCTCTCATTTCCCCACCAAACAACCTGATTGTCTAATGCATTTTATCTTCGCACTCCAAGAAGTGACATCTTTGTGATTATGAACATTTTATGGATAGAACACAGATCCTTTTTTAAAATGATGTAGATTGGGATATAAAGTATCAGCATTTTCCCACATTTACAGACTACTAGCATCGTTTCAGCAATATATGCTCTTGTGGACATATAAAACACTAGAAAGCCACCTTAGTTATAAGCATCACTGTTCTTCTCTTAGCCCTCAGATTTCATTTTCCCTGCCCTTATTTTGTGTTAATACATATGGAACAGTGGTAAGGTCCTTGTTTTTAATGAATGACAACTACAAAACCAGACTTACATACCTTTCTTTTCTTTTTTTGTAATTTTTTTTCAAGACAAGGTCTCTCTGTGTAACAGTTCTGGCTGTTCTGGAACTTGCTTTGTAGACCAGGCTAGTCTTGAACTCACAGAGATCAGTCTGCCTCTGCCTCCCAAGTGTTGGGAGCATTAGGTATGTGCCACTGCCTGACTTGGCTACCTTCCCATAAGAAGGAGATAATGAAAATGTCCCTGTGGGAGTTTTTAAGATTCTGTTCTCTTACTGCCTTAATCCATTTGGACAGGAACAACCCGGTGGTGGACTTGTTTCTTCTGTTTTGAATTTCACAGCATCTATGATGTGTTCCTAGTGGGTGTTTTGTAAACAAATTACCAAGCAAACAGAGATTTCTCACAGTTCTGGAGATATTGAATCCCCAGACCAAGGATTACTCAGATTTATCATGTGCTGAGGTTTGCTTCTATGCCTGCCAGCTTCTCCTTGTAACACAGCAGGTTGAAGCGAGATGTTCAGGGCTCTCATGTAGAAGAGCCTTTTTATGACCTGATCATGACTCCAAAGCATTGCCTACTAATGTGCTAGTACTTTAATGTATGCAATTAAAAGAGTGCGTTCAGAACAGGACATCCAATCAGGAGACCTGGGGAAAGAGAGTCTCCAGTGAAAACACTAACATCCAGTCAAGACAGTGTTTACCAGCAGAGGGCTCTTCACAATTCACAGGGCTATGGGTTCTAGCCCCAACATAAAGAAAAAAGGAAGAGAAAGTGATCAGCTAAGGCAAACTTCCACAGACATGTTAACAAGAGTCTCCTCCCCTGACCTTCTGTGAACATCTTTACCTTTTTTTTGTTTGTTTTTAAATTTTTTTTCAAGATTTGAGAATTTATTGCACTTTCTTACTGTTAATTTTTTTCTACATTGACCACATAGTGGGGATGCTATGTCAGCACAGGAACAATAAAAATTGTGATCAGTATGAAATCAGATATGCCGTGGTTGGAAACCCACACTGGGTTTTACAGACTTACTTTATATACTGAAGTTTATGACTATAAATATTGCTCTGTGGTAGAGCACTTGCCTAGACTGTATGAGACCCTGGGTTCAATGTGCCATGGGAAGGAATTTTAAATGTCTCATTAGTAACTTTCATGTTGACCATATGTTGGCAAGAAAACATTTTAAATGGTAAACTACTATCAATGAATATATGCTTAATTTTTTCCCATACCCGCCACTGTTCTCCCGCCTGCCCCTTCTCTAGTCCTCCCCCACCCTAACCCCCCTTTCACTCCCCAGAGACGGCAAGGACTCTTAAAGTTAGTCAATTTGGTCTGGCATATCTAGTTGAGGTGGGACCGAGTCCCTCCCCCAATATCAAGGCTGAGAAAGGTGTTCCTTTGCAGGGAATGGTCTTTGAGGAGTCAGTTCATGCACCAGGAATAATCTCTTGTCCAAGTGCAAGAGGCTCCACACACAGCCCACACCTTTTGACTGTTATCTACATTCAGAGGGTCCAGATCCATTCCATGAAGGTTCATTAGCTGTCATTTCAGAGTCTGTGAGCTCCCAACAACACGGGACTGCCTACTGCATGAGTCTCCCCATCATGATCTCAATCCCTTCACTCATCCAGTCTCTCATTTCTCTCTTCAACTGAACCAGTAGCTCAGCCCTATGTTTAGCTATGGATCTCTGCATCTGCCTCTATCAACTGCTGGATGAACGCTCTGTAATGGCAATTAGGGTGGTCATTCATATGATAATTGGAAAAGGCTAGTTTAGGTACCCTCTTCATTATTGATTGGAGTCCTAGCTGGGCTCATCTTGTGGGTTCTTGGGTGTTCCCTAGCTCTAGGTTTCTCTCTAACCCCACAATGGCTCCCTCTATCAGGATATACACTTCTTTGCTCTATCTCTCTCTCTGTGCTCTCCCCCACCATCCCATTCTCCCGTGTTCTCTACTCACTCCCCTTGCACCCCCCCCCCCGGTTATGATTCCATTTTACTCAGGGGATCTATGTTATTTCTCCTACCAAGGGAGATCTATTAACTCCTCCTCTCTTAACTTCTTCCTGTTACCTGGCTCCTGGGGTGAGGGGTGGGTTGTGGATTAAGCCAGGCTATCCTTTGCTTAGTTTCTAAAATCCACTTATGAGTGAGTACATACCATGTCTATCTTTCTGGGCCTGTGTTACTTCACTCAGGATGATACTCTCCAGATCCATCCATTTGCTTGCAAATTTCAAGATGTCATTTTTTTCTGTTGTGTAGTACTTTATTGTGTAAATATACCACAATTTTTGAATCCATTCTTCAGTTGAGGGGCATCTATGTTGTTTCTAGGTTCTGACTCTTACAAATAATGCGGCCATGAACATCTTCAGCTCTTACAGAAGGGTGTTTGGGTTATTAACACTGATCATCTCGGAAGTGGTCATAAAGAATTGTGAAATAGTTGTATGGTGGCTATTGTATTGTCCATATAAATCTATGTTGAATGTATGTTAAGAAAAGCATTCTCCTGTCATCCTGAATTTGTAGAGGTCACCCTAGCCTAGTGTACAGGAAGCACAGGTGACAGAGAGTCACCACAGGCAATACCTAGAGGTAGACAAACTCACTTGCAGGAATTTTAAGACACTAATCCTTGCAGAGTGTTCAAAAAGAAAATGATAGAGAAGTGAGAAGTGGGTGTCCGACCCTAAATTTAAAGAGATGCCACCAACTTATAGAGGGACAGTTAACCAAAAGGAAACTAAGATTGTGTACTCTTTTATAGGACAGAAAATCCTATAAAAGTTGCTTTTTGCATAATTGAAGAAAATTAAATATGGACCAGTTACTAGATATAACAAATTTTTAATTTATTTTATTGACATAAGTTCATTCTATATAGTATTGGGTTTCATCGAGTTTTTTTTATTCAAGTGCATTATATCCTTTACCTTCTCTTTCAGACAGTCCTGTTTCTATTTTTATAATGTATACATATATATATGTATAACACATAGCTATATAAAATACAGAATCTGAAAATTAGAGAAAGCATGAAACATTTATGTTTCTGACCCTGGTTTGCATCACAATGGGAGATGATTTCTTGTTGTATACATTTTCCAGTTAATGCCACAGATTTCTTTTTTTATTATATAAAAGGCTATATCCTCCAAAGGTAAGGGCACCAACTGACAGGGTGTCATCTTGTTAACAGGAAACACGGATTCCTCTTAAATGCATCTTTATAAGCCTTTTATTTTGGGTTTAAAAGAGAATGGCTATTTCTCCTCACTTTTTGCTGCTTGCCTCCCATCATTGATAGATGCAGGTTCACTGGCCAGTGGCTTATGAGTCATCCATTTATTAGGGCATTTGTTGGCTAAAGCTGGTGAAAGTTATGGTGGTATAACATGGGTTCAACTGAAAATGGTGACTCTACATTGTATTGTGACAATTTGTCAAAATAAAACACCATAGTGACCTGGGTATTAGGACCTCTCTCCTCCTCTATTTATGCATTCATTAATCAACTCTCCCATTTTATAGTGACTGAGTCTAGAGCATCACACAAGAGAGGCAAGCCCCCACAGCTGAGCTTTATATCAGCCTTTGCTTTTTTATTTTCCCTTTAATCAAGATTCCAATAAGCTGCCAAAGCAGACTGTGAAGTCTTTCTGTTGCCCAGGGAGACTTTGAATTTGGTGTCTTTCTGCCTCCATCTCCTGAATTTCCAGGTGGTAAGCCTCAACCACCAGAATGCTATTAACTGGTCTAGTAAAATGTACAGTGAGGACATATTTTTAGAGGAAGGACATGTTGTATGCAAGAACGCATGTAAAGCCTATAGCAGCACATGTAACAACTGGAATCATATGCCAGTATTTCCAGTCCTATGGATTTCTGAAGTAGTTATCAAGTATGGACTATGTACTGGCTGGTTTTGTGTGTCAACTGGACACAACCTACATTTATCAGAGAGGAAGGAACCTCAGTTGAGGAAATGCCTCCATGAGATTCATCTGTAAAACATTTTCTCAGTTAGTGATCAATGGGGGAAAGGGCCAGCCCACTGTGGGTGGGGCCATCGCTGGGCTGGTGGTCCTGAGTTCTATAGGAAAGCAGGTTGAACAAGCCAGTAAGCAGCAACCCTACATGGTCTCTGCATCAGCTCCTGCCTCGAGGTTTCTGCCATGTTTGAATTCCTGTCCTGACTTCATGCAGTGATGAGCAGCTCTATGGAACGGCAAGCCAAATAAACCCTTTCCTCCCCAACTTGATTTATGAACATGGTGTTTTGTTGCAGCAATAGAAACTCCAACTAAAACAGACTTCGTATGTATTCTTCTATTCTTACTAGGAGATCTGGATTCTAAGGTTACAATCCACAGCTTTTTGAAAGAACACTGGAGACAAAAAAAAAAAAAAAAAAAAAAAAAAAAAAAAAAAAAAAAAAAAAAAAAAAAAAAAAAAAAAAAAAAAAAAAAAAAAAAAAGAAAAGAAAAGAAAAAGAAAAAGAAAAAAATATGTTTTCAGCCAGAACTGAGAAGAGAAATATTCTTAGTTTTTTCTTTGCTTTGCTTTCTTGTAGTCATGTTCCAACTCATAGGAAAGATAAAATAAAAGATAAAAGTCAAGAACAGTAATGAGTAGCTATAGCTGATAAGTTATTGGTCCTTTGCTGGTTGGGAGATGTATCCATCCTGGTGCTAAGGCTTCAGTCTTAATTCTTTAGATTCCATTGTTACACACACTCTTAGAATATGGATGGTCAAGTATTTAATTTTTATTTTTTTCCTTTTATTAAAAAAAGATTCTATTCTTAGACAATATATTATGAGGACTCAAAGGAAACCAAGATGATAGTGTGGGGCCACTTTGTAGGGAAATGTCACTGCAGAGGATGAGCCTGCAGAGTATACAATATCTCTGGAACAACTAAGAAAACAAATATTATGGGAAGATGCTTCTAAAAAGTGGTTCCATGGAATTGGAAAAAGGGATGGTAGAACAGGACAGCATGTTTGGAGTGGAGAAGCTGAACTAGAGATCATTAGCTAGGGTCACATATAGAGATCTTAATTTAAAAAATAAACATATAGATAAATAAGTATGAGATAACATATCTATAATTGTGATTTAGCCAAATGATAATCTGTCAAATATTTCTCCATCCACTTTTCTATTTATATACCATATGCAAATTATAACAATTAGTAAAACTAGATTATGGATGTTTTATGTTATGTTTTACATCATATTTCTGTATTTTGAAAATAGGTCTATTTGGGCTTACTAATACAAGCCTTGGAATCTCAGATACTTGAGAGCCAAGGCAGGGGAATCACAATGTCTGAGCTATAGAAGGAGTTCAAGTTCTGACCGGGCAACTTTGTGAAGCCCAGTTTCAAGATAAAAAGAAGTAATGATGAGGTCTGAGCAGTGTGCTAATTATGGCTGCAACAGTGAGTCCTTAGAAGTCAGTTTGATACTATTTACTTTCATCAGAATAACAGTAGCTGGTGCTCCTCCAGGGACTAAGACCTTCCTAGACACAGGTCCTTGGCCCTGAAAACAGTGTCAGGCATGGATTGCCTTTTGTGGAGTGAGGCTTAAATCCAGCCAGAAAATAGTTGGTTACTCCTATGAAATTTGTATTACTCTTGCCCCAGTGGGTATATCTTTTCAGACCAGGGGACCACTGTGAACTAGGAGAGAGGAAAAAAAAATGACTAAGCTGGCTTAGTATTACATAATTCTCAAAATACAAACTATCCCTCACTTTTTAAAGAATCCACTGAAGTACCTGCAAAGCTTTGAAGAGGAATGTAGCTTTCCGAGTTCACAGATGGGTAAAAATAAATGATTACTCTTTTCCTCTGGTGGTGTGCATATGTTGTGGGATTATGCTCTTATACACTGTAAATATTGGTTTAATAAAATACTGGTTGGCCAAAAGCTAAGCAGACAGGACCTGTAGGTAGGGCAACCAGAAGGAGAGAATTCTAGATAGAGAAAGAGCAGAGAGATGGCAGCTAGACATAGAGGAAGCAAGAAGAGGATGCTGCAATGAGAAAAGATACCAAGCCACATGGCTAAGCATAGATAGGAATAATGGGCTAACTTAAAGCATAAGCATTAGCAAGTGATAAACCTGAGCCATTGACCAATCAGCTTGTAATTACTATAAGCCTTTGTGTGACTATTTGGGACTAAATGGCTGCAGGACCGGCTGGACGGGACATAGATACTTCTGACTACATATCATCTATTGATATGAAAGCCAGCCTGGAGGGATGAAGTTTCCAGGTCAGCTCCAGACTGATTTATCTATGATCTATGACTCAATATGTGGTGTTTTCAACAATGAGGTCTCACCATCAAGTTCTGGAGTGTAACCAAGAGCAATGGCAATAGCCTATAGTATTTTAAGATCTATGGGACCTCATTGGTCAACAACTTGGATAGAGGTAACCACTCCTGTTATTGAGGTTTTTATGATAGCCTTTAGTGTCTAGTAGGAGCATAGACTACTAACTATTGATCATCATATACATAGAGTACTACATCTCTCAAACATCATTAGAGAAGATTCTTTTGCAGTAGATGGTTACTAACACAGAGGCCTGCATCTGGTCAAGGGGCAGAGACCACAGAGTACTTAGCTCTAAATGGGACCTATCCATATATATACCCATATCCATGCCTCCCAAGGCTCATTGTAGGGATCATTGCAGAAAAGCAAGTAGGAAGATTTTAAGGGACAGAGGCAGATGACTAGAACAAAACAGTACTTTCTGGACACAACAGGGCAGTTGCACTCATGAACTCACTGTGAATTTGACAACACACGCATATGCACACACACACCCCCCCACAGACATACAAGATCTTCATTCCAGCAACACAAAATTTCAGAGTGGGGACCAGAGAAAGGTATGAAGTCCCACTCCCAACTGAGGGAAAAAGTAACTGGTTCAAAAGCCCCTCAAAGATAATCCTGTGAATTAAATGGTGAGAATAAGCTCCTTGAGCATAGTTGATAACAAACATTATACGTGTTAATAAGTGACATGCTATGTTTGGGGGAGAGACATTAGAGAAGATATGCCAGGGAAGAGAACAAGAGGATCTTATATTTGCCTCCTGCAAACCACACCTTGCTTTTGGGTAAAATAGCAGCAGCCTTCAGTGATGTTGTTCGATAGCCTTTAAAATGCAATGGAAGCAGATGTAAATGCCAGAGAAATGACACATTATTGTTTGGCAGGATGGGAACACTTTAATTTTTTATACTAATGTTTTCATGAAAATAAAAAATATACTTCAGCAGATTCTAGCAGAAGGAAAGAGCGAGTTAAAATTTATAGTGTCTACAGTATAAAATGTCTTTGGATTGAGATGCAGTTTTTGAAATAATGTGAGACTTCAAAAGCTAGTCTCTTACCGCCTTGATCCTACCCTGCTATTCTCTCTCTTTCCCCCAATGAAACAATGTGTTACATCAATGCAGTGATATTCGGGGCGATCCCAGTGTGTTGAGCCAGAACATTATCTTAACTGTGTATAATGAGAGTCCTGTGGAAAAAAACAGCGAGATTGCTGTGCCTCCCATCATTACTGTGAACACATTCTCTGTAGAGAGCTGGGGACCACTGTGAGCTAGAAGAGGAAAAAGAAACATGACTAAGCTGGCTGAGTATTACATAATTCTCAAAATACAAACTGTCCCTCACTTTTCTTTTAAATCCACTTAAGCACCCACAAAGCTTTGAAGAGGAATTTTAATGATTCAGTGGAGGAACTTAGCATAGAATTAGATTGTCTGAAGGCATTTTTTTCCCTCTTCCTTTAAACTATTGAATAAAGGGTATAATACTTTCTGAGAATGAGATATATAGTCTTTGGACATAATGAAACCTTGTTCCACAAGGACCATTTTAGACTATGTGAATGTAGCCTCATTTTCATTCCTTAAGAGCTAGGGGTCATGGTTTTTACACAGTGGATGATGGGCATTAAAATATACCTTAGTGTATTTTTTCCAAATGAATATAAGTTAATTTTTAAATTATATTTATTTAGTGTGTGTGTGTACATATGACATGGCATGTATGTGGAAGCCAGAAGACAACTTGGAGGACTGATTCTCTCCTTCCATCATTCATGTCCTGGAGATCAAATAGGATCATTAGACTTTTCCCACTGAGCATTCTCCTCAGATCAGGTTTAGCTATTACTGTACTGTGTGGAAATTCTTTCTCTGCAATGGACAATCCGAGTGAAATGGTTGCGAACATCTGGTCAATCTTCAATTCCCTTCCACTTTTCTTCTTCTCCTCCTCCTCCTTCTAAGAAAACACTATGATACACACCCCCATTGATTTCTCAAAGTGCAAATACTCTGTGAAAGACTGTCATACATGCGTCAGTGAAAGATTTCATCAGGTCATTTCTGTGTGTCACAAGTGAGCCTGGTCAGCATAAAAGACCTGAGTGCTCTGGAAGTGGTAAGAGCAGAGGAACAGAAAAATGGAATGCAGGAAGCTAGTGGACCAAACACATTGACATAACTCACTATAGACATAATCATAGACACAAACATGCACATAGCTTACACACACACACACTCCATGCACACACATGTATGCTCACATACACATGTACATGCACACATAGACACACATATTCACACACACATGCACATAGAATTTTGCCCTCATGCTATAATGAATGAATGTAATTATCACCCATTATTCAGTTTCACACAAAAGCAGTAGGTGTTAGAAATAGATCTGGTGATTTGTTTTCAAAGGCATGTCAAGTCTAGCTACAAATTAACAGAAAACACTAAATCTACTCTGTTACCTCTATTCTCTCCCCAAAGTAAAATTCAGAGTAGAAAATTACCAGTAGCCAAGTTTGCCTGCAAGGTGATACTCATGATATGTTTTAAAATAAAAAGGATATAAAATGTAGAGATGAACTCACTCCTGGTTTTTGTTGACAAGAGGACAAAGGTTAGTGACAGAGGAAAAGATACAACCTAGATGACACACAAGATTGTGCCCTCCTGATTGCTAAAAGGAGAAAAAGAGTAGAAGCAGTCATCATTAAGATTTGCAAACCCTTTTATGCACCTGTCAGAGTTCCTGCCATCGTAGGCTGAGGCCTGCCCTTTCATGGTGGTGTATGTAATTCTATGCTGGTACTAGACTTTGCATGGTAACATAATGAAGTGATTCAGCCTCCCGACTTGAAGCCTCTGATGCTCTTTTCATGAAGTGAGGATGGTTTCTGATGGTGGATACAAGCAATTAATTTATACCTCTTCTAAACAACAACAACAACAACAAAATGATATTTGTGCTATAGATTTAGGGATACAATCCAGATTATCAAAAGGAACAAAATGCAAAACAGAATAATATGGCATAGAAAAATCACAGAAGACCTTGTTCCAAGTATAAAGTGCAGTATAACAAGCATGACGTAGATTATCATAATTCAGAGTCTTTTCAGGAAGAAGTAGCATTTGATGATCTAGTAGAAGAGAATGTTCCAAGATATCATCCATGGACAACCAAGAGCAAAGTTGTCATAACTGAGCTTATAAAATGCAGGCAAAGAAGCACATTTAAAAGTAAAATAGTTTATTTTAGAAAGAGTGAGTTGGAGGAAAATGGCTATTTGGTGTTTGGATATAAAAATCTAGAATGAGGATATGCAGATTCTTGGTCTGGATCAGAGACTTTAAATTTATGTCTCAGGAATAACATTTGTCAATGATAGAGTCCTAGGGTATCAGATAGAATGAATAAAAGACCACACACAGTGCAGTGACTTTAGAGGTAGTAATGCAATGGAGAAAAAGGGAGCTGGGAGGTCAGGTTCTTCAAAGATGAGGTTAAACCAGGGCACAGTGACTGGATGGATATGCATGCATGTATGCATGCAGGCACGTACATATATCATACAATTCATGGAGCAGGAAGGATTGCTCATGGTGTCAAATGATTTAAAAGCATTAGAAAGAATGACCTAGAAAGAAGACACTTAGGATTATTCAAACAGATTCAGTAGCGAGGAGACCACATCATTGAACCCAGGCATAATGCTGAGGAAACAAACATGAGTATTAACTGACGTCATTCAAGGCAGCAGAGCTGAGATATATTAACTGCTCTCACATTCCAAGTATGCCTTCTAGTCAGGAAATTGCCTGTAATTGTAGTGGGATTATGTTTTGTTGCTGTTTCCTGTTATTGTAAATATTTGTCCTGCCTATGGGTTTAATAAAAAGCTGATTGGATGAAGGCAGACAGGAAGTGTGGGTGGAGCTACCATGCTGAGAAAAATTTCAGCCAGAGCAGACATGCCAGACAGACAACATAGAGCTACCAGAGAGACAACGCAGATGCCAGGATACAATGCAGAGGAAAGAAGCTGAAGTGCTACTCTGAGAAAAGGTATTGAGCCACATGGCTGAGCAACATGGCTTGAGAGGAAGGAGCTAGCAAGTTATATACCTGGGCCCTAGGTCAACCAGCATGAAAATAATATAAGCCTGTGTGTGATTATTTGAGGCTAAGCGGGGCTGGGAGTGAGACCAAACCTCTGGTCCATGCCTGGAAAGTACAGGCCAGAAACCTATTACATCTAGTAACTAAGGAGATTATTAAAGAAATGAAAAACCGTATATACAGACATTTGTCAAAACATTGTCTGTGATGATTAAAAATGGGAACAGGCTTAGTGTTAAAATCTAAGGCATTGAGTATGCGAGGCTGGGGAATTCATGTGGAGGTCAGAGTGAAAGCAGGTGTGAGTGGGTGCAACAAAAAGAATCATGGCTGCCAAAGTGTTTGAATCTATCGGAAAGTTCGGCCTAACCTTAGCACTTGCGGGAGGCGTGGTGAACTCTGCCTTATATAATGTGGATGCTGGGCACAGAGCTGTCATCTTTGACCAATTCCGTGGAGTCCAGGACATTGTGGTAGGGGAAGGGACTCACTTTCTTATCCCTTGGGTACAGAAACCAATTATCTTTGATTGCCGTTCACGACCACGGAATGTACCAGTCATCACTGGTAACAAAGATTTGCAGAACGTCAATATCACACTACGAATCCTCTTCCGGCCGGTGGCCAGCCAGCTTCCTCGTATCTACACCAGCATCGGTGAGGACTATGATGAGCCGGTGCTGCCATCCATCACCACAGAGATCCTCAAGTCAGTAGTGGCTCGATTTGATGTTGGAGAATTGATCACCCAGCGAGAGCTGGTCTCCAGGCAGGTGAGCGATGACCTCACAGAGAGAGCAGCAACTTTTGGGCTGATCCTGGATGATGTGTCCCTGACACATCTGACCTTCGGGAAGGAGTTCACAGAAGCAGTGGAAGCCAAACAGGTGGCCCAGCAGGAAGCGGAGAGGGCCAGATTCGTGGTGGAAAAGGCTGAGCAGCAGAAGGCAGCCATCATCTCCGCTGAGGGTGACTCAAGGCAGCTGAGCTGATTGCCAACTCACTGGCCACTGCAGGTGATGGCCTGATTGAGCTGCGCAAGCTGGAAGCTGCTGAGGACATTGCTTACCAGCTCTCCTGCTCTCAGAACATCACCTACCTGCCAGCAGGGCAGTCGGTGCTCCTCCAGCTTCCCCAGTGAGGCCTCCCCTGCTTACACCTTCACAGGCTAACCAGACCGAGGCCTCCATTATTCTGAATACACTTTCCTTCTGCCCCACCCCAGAAATCACTGTGAAATTTTATGATTGGTTTAACGTGAAGGAAATAAAAGCAGAATCACTTCAGATCTTTAATTATTAAAAAAAAATCTAAGGCATTAAGTAATCTAAGATTCAATTATATAGTGACAAAAATCACTGTTAAAATTATGTCAGAGGAAAGACATACCTGTGAAATGTTTCATGAGATCTCTGCAGTAAAGATATAGTCAGGTTTTAATTTGGGGAAAAGTCATTAGAAAGACAATACACATGAAAGCTAAACTTGGGATAAAGAGAAACTGAAGAGGAGGCAAAGCATCAATCAAGGGACATTTGTGTTCTAGCCCTTTCTATTTTTTACTTTTTGATTAATTGGAGATATTTGCACATGCTTCTTTGTTCTAAGGAAGTATATACTTGAAGAAGGTCTTAACATATTGGCTTCTGGATGTGACATTGAGAAGAATGAGTGAAGAACAAAGGTCTACCTGATTTGGGGGGAAAATTCAGAGCTAGAGGATGGAAGAAAAAAAAGAGAAAGTTGGGTATACAATTTGTGTATAGGGAACACAGGATTCAGGTGAGAAATACATTCAGCCAATGTTTTATACTTAACATAGAAGAAAAATCTTGCTCCTTCCAACGTAGAATATAAGAGGGGTACAGATGGGTTTGTAGATCTAGGAGGTACTAAAGCTAAGTATAGAATAATTTGAAGACAGTGGGAAAGAAACATTAGCCTCATAGATACAAACTTAGAATGTGTGCCTTGTATTCTTTGGTATTAATTTCATTACTCCAATGGAGATGGGAGCAGAGTGTTGTTAGGGTATTAGTGGTAGAGATTTACTCATGTGGATACATGAGTGATGGAAGTTCAACTCCATCTTGTCATTGTCTTTAGCATCTATTTATTGAATCCTCATGATCAAGACTCTGAGGAGAATAAAAAATGATGAGAGATGTGATCCAGCCTTATGGAACTCACATCTGATGCAGGAGATGAATCATAGCTACTTGAAGAGATAACTACATTTCTAGATAATTTTGTCACAAGCTATGAAAGTGTCATAAAAATTCAGAAAAAAGATTAATCACTTACAACCCTGAGCCGTCAAGTAAGATTTAACATTAGTTTTATATTGCCTTTGTGTATTTATTTGTTGCTCCTTTCCAATAAAGTAGACACTTTGGAATTCATCTTCAACCATTTCACATTTCCTGATACATGACAATCACTTAGTAATAGTAATAAAGACTACCACTGAATAGATGCATTAATGAAGAAAATGAACAAACAATCTGATTGGCATTTGACTAGATGGAAGGGATAAAAATTCAATCCAACATGATAGGGTCACAAACACATTAAAAAGGGCAAAAAGAAAAGCAAACAGCATTTGCTGGGTATTCATCACTACGATATTTTCCCACTTATTTTAGTAGCTCATTTAGTTCCAAGTTTCTCCACTTTAAAGACTAAGTACAGGGAGCTTGAGAGCAATCAGATGATTTTCTCATTTGTACTGGACTTTGAAGTTCTGGGCTTCAGGCTGGCTGAAGGAGACAGTGAAAAGATGGATTCCCATGATCACTGTGGGGATATGGCTGCCTCTAACTGGGTAGTAGTACATTATAGTTCTCTCTTTTACAGTAGCTAGTTAAGTTTCTGTACATGGCTAGGTAGCTGGCTTAAACCATATCTAAGACACCAAACCCCAAATCCTCTTAGTGATGTCTCTTAATTCTTGGCCTCTGTCCCTCCATCCAACCTTGTTCTCAGGTAGCTTTTTTCATTCATTCTCCAGATTTCTTGGCCACTCCCTCTTCTGACCTCCCAAGTACTTTCTCATCTCTCCATTGTGTTTCTCATCTAGGTGGTTAGTAATATTCCCCAACAAAACTCCATGCTTCTTTCTCCCTCCCTTACATGTAGATAAATGATGGTCTTGATACTATAAAGACCTTGTTAGTTTTGCTCATGGGGAGAGACACACACTCACTACCAGATGACACATAAGAATTTATTTTAGAGAGTTACTGAGCGGCGGGTATCTGGAGAAATGCCAGGGAGAGAAATAGAGAGGGAGAGAAGAGAGAAGGGACTGTCACATGGCATTTCTTTTTAAGAGAAAGGGTGAGCACGGATCCACGTAGCCATGCCTAGGGGTGTGTCTTCTGTATGTGGTGCCATGTTGACTTTATCACGTGGCCACTACAAGCCAGTAATTCTTATTTCACCCAGCACCATGCTGGGTCTACCATGTGGCATGCCAGGAATCCTTACAGACACCATCGTTTTTTCTTCTCCTCAGGTAGCACTGCTAAGTGTGGTCTTCTCTTCCCTCTTCAGGCTACATTTTACTATTTCCATGGCTCCAAATGGCCTTTTTATGTATGTATGTAGAAATAAAAGAAAAAATTGGGTCGTTTATCATCCTTGTCATGATTCTAAAATTTTGTATCATCTATAACCGCCCCATCCCATAGAAAGAAGAAGAAAATACACTAAATATAATATACTAAAGCTGTACGTGTTCATTGATTCACTCAGAACCAATATATGGTTTTGATTTTATCTAATTATGGAATTTCTGCTCCCCTAACATCATATTCTACCCTTACTTTCATTCCATTATCTTGGTCATTTGTTAGCTGCTCAAGGAAAGTAGTGAGGAAGCTTTTACAGGTTCAGCCCAGGGGTTACCCACAGTGCAACTGTGCCTGCCTTGGTCTCCTGCACATGGCTTGAGAACTTCTGAGTCTGGGAGAGAAATGATGGCATCCCAAGAGAGGCCATTCCTCAGAAGCAGCATGAAACAACAACCCTGACTTGCTCTAGGGATTAATTAGCACTCATCTAAAGTAAATCCTTTAGAATTTGTCTTCTCTGCAACAGAATGCATTTCCAGATTTGGTCCAATTTGCTATTATTTAATGAGGTGAAGGACAATCTCTTTTGTACACTTTTTATCTGTATGGAGCCAATTATTCCCAAGTCAGATATCACCATCACTTTACCCAAGGGACCAGGCCTTACCCCTGGAGCTTTGATAAAGAGGGTAAGCAAGTGGGGTTGTCCCCAGTGCACTTGTATTCATGGTGGAATACGGTGGCAATGAAGATTTGGGTTGGGATTGCAATACCGGGTTGCTTGCTTCAAGTTTAAGGATATTTACAGGTAGTTCTGTTGACTCTATCCTGGATAGATGATCATGAGAACAGAAGGTTCTTCTAGGAGCTCTCAGAAGGGCTTTGCTGGGTCCCTCCTTCTAACTAAAAGACAGCTGAAGAGGTAACATGGTCACCCAAGCATCCATCACCCCTGAAGAACAGATTCCTAGCTCTTTCTCCCTTCAGATATTCCAACTTTCCTAGTGTGATTCCAGCAGTTTCTGGGGAAACTTTAAGTTGTAATTTCCAGTCACCCCAGCTTTGGACATCGTTCTGAGGGTTTTTTTTTAATTCAATTTTATTTTTAAAGATCTTATAAAAATTTTTCTGTTTATCAAAGTGAACAAGTGTTGTCAGGTACAAGGACTAAATTAGAGTAGGAAATCAAGTTATATGTCAAAACTGCATTTTATGTGTTCATTTATAGCACTGTTGAAACTACAGAAATTCACAAAATGTATTAACAACTAAAAATCACAGGTAAACTGAATAAATAACCCTAACGAGTCTTTTTCTGAAGGGCTCACATTGGACTTTCCAAACTCCTTTTGAGTATGGAAGATGAAAAGTAGATGTGGGGCATGGGTGTACAAACCTGTCATCCTAGCATGTGGGAAGAGGAGTCATCCTTGGCTACACATAATTTTTCTCTATAGAATCCACTTCCTAAAGCAGAGGCCATAGAGCATCTAAAGATACCGGGATCTGTTCCAATTTCTAGAACATGCTCAGGAAAAAAAAGTAAAAAACTCAAATGTCATTTTGGCTACAAATTTGTGTGAATTGATGGAATTTTTGCATGGGGGGAGGGGAAAGTGAGTTCTTAGATATGAGTATGGATATATATGTGGATATATTTTACTCTTAAAAGGTGAAAACAATTTATGAGAGACAGTCTTATTTTCCCTTAATCCTAGAATATATAGCTGAAAAAATTATCTGAAGGCAGTTAAATAAAAAAAAAAAATCTGAAAATCTGAACTCATTTCTCCTGAGTTCCCTCTGTTAGAAATGCAAACCAGCAGCTTTAATTAAGTTAACTAAGATAAAGTTTTTATATCATACATGAATCATATTCTGCCGGTGTCCTTGAGTTTCTGTAACCTTTAGACACTTGTTTAACATGCTTATTGAGTCCTCCCATGCCCCAGGGATTGAGCTATGGATGGAGACTGAGAGGTGCACACAGTGTGATCCCCTGCTAAAAAGTAATTATTAATAGTATGGGGGATGCCAGCATGTAAGCCAATTGGGATAAAATAACTAGAATTTCAGCTTCTGTCTCTGCATAGCTGCTTACTTTGATGTTAGGACATTAGAAAATGTTTTCACTTTAAACATAATTAATGCTTACTTATACATGTGTTATATATTTTGTAGTCATTTTTATTATAAAACAAAATATAGGCACAGTCAGTGTTAATTGATGGTCTGGCATTGACGGTAACCTGTTGATCCTGCTGAGTGAGAATGAAGACCACTACCCAAATTAAGGCCAATTAAGCAAGCTTCATTTATTGTGCATAGGACTGACTCTCCAAATTAGGAATTGAAAGAGCAGAGCAGGCTGATTTTTCCAGACTTCCTAATATAGAAGAAAACTGTAAAGTGGGCATTTTCAGAGGGATTTGGTAATGTAAGGACTTGGTAAATGGTAATACAGAAGCTGAGGGCTGATAATAGCATTTGATTGGACATCTAGGAAGAACATTTCGAGATTCCTTGACAGAGCATCTTACCTGCTCAGGTAGAGTTTAGGGCATGGTCAAAGTGTGAGTCAAACTCCATAGAGCAGGGAATATGTCAAATTCCAGAATTCGGTTAATGCTTGATCACACTTGATATTTACAGCAAACAAAAATAAATTTATTCTGACCTTATAATGTAATGGTTTCTAATAAAAAAGAATCCATCCTCAAATTTCTTTCTTTCTCTGAAGTTACCAGTCTCCTTATAATGAAATAACCACTTGTTGGTATCTCTTCATAGTTGCACCAAAAAAATGTATATTAATAGGCATTATCATTTTGATGTTTGACTATTTTAAACTTTTATTTTAATGTAGTTTTTTTGAGGTAGGGTGTCATGTAGCCTGTACTGGCCTCAGATTTTCTGTGTATCTAAAGATGACCTTGAATTGCTGATCCCTTCACCTTTACCCTGCTTGTGCTGGTATTACAGATGTGTGCCACTCTCTTGGTTTATTCAGGGTTGGGGAATCAAACCCAGGGCCTAGTGCATGCTAGAAAAGCATTCTACTAGCCAACAGAGTATATCCCAAGCTCTTACATGTGCAGGTTCCCCCTGCATCATTTTCATTTCCCTAGAATTTAGTTGTTAAAGAATAGAAGGTTGATCGGCAGTCTCCTATGGCCCAGATGGTTCACTTCTGTTTTCTATAAATCCAGCCGTAACCAGGCACTGGACAACACTCCCGTTTGATCTTTTTCACAAAGATTTCAATCACCACCGGATCTATTCGGATATCTCTGTGACTGAAGCTTCTACTTCTCTGAATCTGGGTTGTAGGAACCTCTTCAAGTTGTCCTGGAGAATGTCCAACTCAACTCTTGAACTGTTCTTTTGTTACTTTGGTATACGCTCGCATGTTTGAGCTCCAGGATGGCTTCAGACTCATTATGTAGCCAAGACTAGCTTTCAACTTGTATCATCTGGGTAGTACAAAACATTTGCTTTCTGAGTGCTAGGATTATGACTGTGTACTGCCATGCCGGCTGACCCTCTGTTATTTTGCTAATACCTTTCTTATCTGGCATGACAAAGACTTCCCATCTCATCTTATATATTTCTTACCTTAGACATGGAAATTTTTATTCTAAAAACAACAACAACAACAACAACAACAACAAAACCTCTGTGCCTCTGTGTGTATGAATGGAGAAGAATTCCCCAAATGCTTCATAACTGTTATCAGTATGCTAGAGATGCTCTTGGTTTCTAAACATCATTATAAATTCATACTTACAGTTTTAATTTAAATTTAGGAGTTTAAGATTTTTAAACTTTATTTTATTACTGCTACTTATTACTTATAGTGTTGATGAAATCCAGATCTTTGTGCATAGTTGGACATTGCTCTGCCACTGAGATACATCTCCAGTTCTTTACTTAATCTTTATATTGTATCTGTATTTCTTTCCTTAACTACTAAAAATTATAATTTTCTAGGACATAGCAGATAAAAGATTTAGAATATTGCATAATTATTTACTTAATTCTAGCATTATGTATTTAAGCAACACACATACTATCACTGGTGATATAATTACTGAAAATAATTAAAAATTTTGCATACCCTCTCCCCATTCTCCCGTTAATTTTTATTACTGTACTATACATCCCCTAAGAATATAGCCATTAATAGTATGCTTTTCCATTTTAATACTCATTTGATCTTAGTTCTGTAATAACTGCAGGTTTTATATATGTAGTCTTCACCATCAGTCCTCATGTTGATGTCTCTCTAGTGATTTTGCTTCTCTGAAGTGTGTTTCTAGAATATTCCCCAGGAAGGACTCTTGGGAATAGTGTTCTTTGAGCTCTTGTGCTGTTAACCATTTGTTTATAGTCTTTACAAGTTAGTGCAGCTGCACAAAACTGCTTTCTTTATATTTCCTGGAGACATTTCTTTCTTTAAGAATATTAATTAGGCTATTTTATTTGCATCTGTCATAAAGCATGGTGTTAAAATGTCTTACGGTAACCTTTATAAGTACCTTGCCTTTCTTTTTAATCCATTAGATGTTTGAAAAATGTTTTTTCTTCTTTAAAATCCAATAAGTTTTGTGTAGACTCTTCTGCTTTCACATGGGTCAATTCTGAATGAACGTTCTGAAATGTATTATTAGTATTATTATTACGTTTTCAGTGCATAGTATTATTTTTCTTCTTACACCCAGGAGAATGTCTGATTTACCTATGTCAGCTCTGTCCTCATCCTTCTATCCGTCCCTTTTCCTTGGTTCCCAAGTCATAAACCTCATATTTTCTCTATTTACTTACTCTCTGGAGCATTCTCTCGATTCCTTCTTATTTCTTTGGAATTTTAAAATGGTTTTCAGTCTCACTTCCCTTAAGATATCTTGTGCTTTCTTGTTCCTACTTCTTTCATTTTTATTCCTGATGTGGCTCTTTCACATATTCTTTCCGGCGTCTGTCTTCTGATTTCTGATTCTTTCTTGGGGGAGTTTCCCTTTTCCAAGAGTTCATGGCTTTATTGTGTGTCTCCACTTCCTCTCACATCCATTCCTTCTCTTTCTTCAATTGGTTTTATTCTGTTCAGTTTTAATTCCTTTCCAGTAATTTCCACTCAGTGTAGGGCTCTTCAGTCCTGTCTTGGAAGAAATCTCAAAAGTCTCCATGTTTACAGCTTGCTTCTCCAGTCCTCACCTTGGTCCCTGGGAAGCCTTCACTGCTAGATTCACGAAGCTCTTTTAATCTCCAGCCTGCAGGCCACACAATACCTTCCTTGACTTTCCTCCTCGGCCCTAGTTACCACCCTGGGACAGTCACTATTGGTTCTTAGTTCAGCCTTTGCAGTTGGTAAGGAAATCTAGAGCAAGGTATAGTACTCTCTCCTGTAATCCTAGCACTAAGAGGCAGAGGCAGGAAAATAGCTGTGAGTTCAAGACCATTCTGGTTTACCTGGAGAACTCAGGGATAGCACACACTATATAGTAAGAAATTCTATCTCAATAAAAAAGGAGGTGGGTGGGAATCTAATCAGTTAGTGTCATTGTAGAAGCAGGATATGGATTTTGTTTGCTACTTTATGGCTTTGTCTGTTTTCAATGAAGATATCTTGAGATAGAAATAAATCCATCCACAAAAAGGTGTCTATTGTCACTTGAGAACAAAATATTTCCCTTTACTCTGCATGTATTATCTCATTTAATTTTCACATATCACTCCAGTAGGAATAATTTTAACTCATATTTTGTATTTCAGGTGTTTCAGGCTCAAGAACCTAGATATTTTCATACAGATAGAGCAAGGCTTTAAATGTGTATCCAAGAAAGTCATGAGTCTGTAAATATTTATGGCAAAAATGCCTGAAAATCGGCTCTTTTTAAAAGCAGAGTGTTTTGACCAAAGGTTGTAATTTATAGTTATGAAAATATTAAAAAGTGTTCTGTGAACATATAATTTGTTGGTTTTTTTTTTTTAAATTTTCTTCTCTGAACAGGCCCAACTTCTTTAAGTTGTATATATTAACTTTTAGGTTTATTTTTAATTTTATTTTTTATCAGTGTGTGTTTTGTTTGCATGTGTGCATGTGTACCATGTACATAATACAGTGCCCAAGGAGTCCAGAAGGGCCATTAAATCCCTTGGAACTGAAGTTACAAATGTTTATGAGGTGCCATGTGGGTACAATGAACCACATCACTGTCCTGTGCAAGAGCAACCAGCGCTCTTAGCTACTGAGCCATCTCTCCAAGTACATATTAACTTAAAAATGAAACACCTGCCTTTGTATTTTATTATAAAAGTTGACATGTGGCTGAAAGTTTTCCTGGCTAGTGTTTCAAAATTTACTTAATCCATGGTGCACTTGAATTCTGTGTGCTTTATAAAGATGATGGACAGACATCTACACACACACACACACACACACACACACACACACACACACACACACACCCCATTTGATTAAAGTAACAAGTTCCATGCCTTCCATGTCCTATATTTGTTGACTGCCCAGAGATGTTCAGACACACCTGGAGTTTGAATGCTGAGTCTTCATTTTGCTGGGATATCTTAGATATACTCTTCACCTTCAGTTTTCTTATCTGTAGAATGGGACTGTTTCAGAGGTTTGTGCTGAGCTGATATGGGATGTCTTTCTGTATGATCTGAATATTATTGGTTAATAAAGGGACTGTTTTGGCCTATGACAGGACATCTTAGAAGCAGGCGGGAAGTCCAAGCATAGATACAGGGGAAGGAGGATGAAGTTATGAGAGATGCAATCCAGCTGCCCAAGAAGCAAGATGTAAAGAAATAGGTAAGCCACAGGCCACATGGGAAGACAGACTAATGGAAATAGGTTGAGTTAAGATGAGAGAGCTAACTAGCAGTATGCCCTAGCCATTGGTCGAACATCGCATAGTTAATATAAGCGGCTGAGTCATTTTTGGGAGACATAGTAGTAGCTGTGGGTGAGTCCTGACTGCAGGGGTAGGCAAGGTCAGAAACTCATATAATTCTGAACATAAACATCAGAATGCCTGTGAAACAAGGCCCCAAAGTGGTACTCAGCAGTATTCAGCATATGCTAAAATTTTCATGGAGATGGTTGTTTAACAATCAAACAAGTAATGAAGAAATCAGGCTTAATTGGGACAAGTGTCGTAGGATTATAGCTATTGTTTATATCCAGCCTTTAGAAACAGATGGGATTTTTTTTGGATGCTTATTTGTTTTAGAAGGGCAATCTTTTTTCCCTCCAATTTATCAAAGATCAATGATATACTTTTAAAAAATCCATCACTGGAAGAAACAGGCTTCTCTAAGTACAAAGATCAGGTGGTCCAGTGTGGAAATGGCAGGAAATACATCACACAAAGGTCAGATACTTGGTGTAATTTGGAAATTGACTTCCTGCAGTGCTCTGGAAATTTCCCCACTGGGTTGGTATATGCTCTCCGGAGCCTTTGTCAGGTTTTCCCAGAAACTGATTTGGAAAGTCATTTACAACTCTGATCATGATAAAGAAATTGCACTGAAGTGATGCACACACACACATGGATTAGAATTATTAGAAGATTCTATCCCAGTAATTTAGTAGGTTAGGAATCTGATTTTTATGAGACAGTGCAACACACACCTCCCCTTCCCCACTATGTTTGGTATTTTGTGGTGTCTGCAGTTGAGACAATAGGAATTTTTAGTTTTATTGTACACAAACCTGTGATTTGAAAGGTTCCCCTCTCCTTTCTGACCATCAACTACTTCATCATGTGATTGGTGACAGGATGCTCTTTCGAATCAATAGCTGAGACAGAGGTTGTTTTCTCTGTGGACCCTAGGGATGGCTGAAAAGGGTGGGGTCTGATGTTCATCTGTCAATCTGACACTCCAGATAGAATTCTAGGTAAGGTATATTCCTTATGATTAGCAACAGCATCGTTAGCCACTGACTGAAGCCAGTGTCTTTAGAAAAGATTTTCTATATTAATGCATCTAGAAGCTCTTTTTCCTCTGGATAAAAGAGTCATGGCAAATCCTTATTGTACACAAGCCGAGTAATCTCCAAACACTACTAGCTGCCATTTAAAACCTTTTGTTGAGAGAGACAAAACACAATTTTTGGCTCTAAAGCCTGTAGAAGGGAATTTATTCTGATCTAAATATGAGTTACAGTCTCCTGTAAACATGGCTCCAGCTTATCCTGAATGGCATTTTTCATTGTGAAACAGATTGCTTGAGCTTCAGTAGCTAGAAAACTGATAGAAACCATACATCAAAGTGTTTGCCAGATATGTTATTGGAGGCACCCGGAAAGTGGGTTAGTAAGGCATGGAAGTCTTTGCTCTCAGGTTCAGATACTGATGACACCTTTAGTTTGGGAACCAACATTCTTTTAAGTTAATTAATTTTGAATTAATACATTCTAAAGGATTGGTATATTAGGTGTGGTACACAGATTAATGGTTAAGTGATCTAAAGGTAGCCCAAAACAATAATTTTCTTTTAATCTACAACATTCCAACTCTCCATATTCACTAAGTTTTCATCACTCAGACTTTCAATGTGGGTATGGCTTTTTTTCCAGGGACTTCCAGGTCACACTTCTGAACACATACTTTATGACTTTGTACTAGGCATGTCTCCAAATGTGTTTACCATTTTTGTTTAAATGAAACATATTCAGGAACACACTTTTTTACTAAGTATGCTTAGGAATATTCCATCTCCTAAAGTGATTTCTTATGTGAAAATGTTTTGGTTCCCTCATCTAGGAAAAAAAAACAACTCTTACCTCAAAGGAATAAAAGAGAGTCAAATATGAGAGATTTCGGTCTAGGAACACAGAGGTCGGTTTCTCCAAGTACCATGTTCCAATTAGAAGTCCATTTCATGACATTTTTATAGTATCAGAACAAAGAAGGTCATAAAATAACATTTTCAAATCTAATGATGGCCTCCCCCTGTGGGTGAGTTAGAGAAAAATAGGGGAAACTCTACTGTAGGCTTTAGCTGCTACATGACCACAATCGTAGTCATTTGGTTGGTGGAAATCATGATTCTGTTCATACCGTCCAAAGGATTCACCTAGTAGTCATTAAAGATGTTAAGTCATGTGTGGGGACTAGAGATACTTCAAGATAATTTGGGTCTAGACTCATAACATTCTAATGTCTTCATAGCATTGAAGTTCTAATCAGTCAACCAGCCCCTGTGCATAGTTTTTTTCCCCCAGGAATTCTCTTTCATATTCTGATGAGATTCCCATACCTCTTGGCTCATATGTATCATACTGTGAAAAAGAACCATGCTCCTACACAATTCAGCTTACTGTGGTTGAATGTTCCTTTGCTTTGGAAATAACTCCTGTGTTCTAGGTACCAGCTGTAACAGATCTTCCTCCACAATTTTATTTCTTAGCCATGTTTATTTTGGTTTTTGACTCTTTAAGATGCAAATCTATTGTATCAGTTACACACACACCCTCCTGTCTCCCAGAATCCATTTTTCTCTCCTCTGTGAAAATCCTGGAAAGTCCATGAGTACTGCCAGTAGGTATAAAGAACAGCAATTGTACCATTGTCCCTGGCAGTACATTCCTGTGAAGGGAAATTTCAAGGTGAAGTGAACCTGCTAGCAACCACACAGAGGATGTGAAAATATAGAGCCATCCCCAAGTCATTTCTTCTCAAGTATTTAAAACAACCTACAAAGTTATGAAACCACACTACGTTATTGTAATTCATCTTTATTCTTGAGAATTTCATGCATATATAATAAAATACGCTCATATTCTGTCTCCTTTTGCCAGTCTCTGCATATCTGTTTGGGAGACCTGGGTTTGAGGACTGTAAAGCATTGGACTGTAGACAACTTTACTTCAGCTGCAGTGTCATTTTATACACAAATGAAACAAAGACATCTAAGTAAACGACAGTCAACTCATACTCTTCATTGACACAGAAGCCCTTTCCCAGAACTTCTCTCAGGACAGACCAATTTAAACACAATTGCCTGGTAGGTACTCTAGACTATATGGGGAAAAGCATGAAAGCAAGGCGGAAGTCCACATCCAGATTTCAGGTACACTCAGCATATCCTTTCATCAGATTAAATATAATCTGACATCCAACAAGAATAAACATGGCTTATAAATTGAAGTAAATGTTTAACACAGGATGCATGAAATTATGTCTGAGAACAATCCAGGGAACAAAATGTACTTGAAGTAAATGGCCCTCTGCTTTTTTTCCTGGAACCTCTCTTGAAGTTCTCCAAGGCATCATTCACTGTGTTCTGTGACATGGACATTGTAAGTCAGGTGAAAAGCAAGCAACAGACTCATTTATCCAGCAATGGGGGGGGGGCGGGGAGAGCCTTATATACCCTCCTGTTGTGATATGTTTCTGGCCTGGACGTTCCAGTCTAGACTAGAGATTTGACCGGCAGTCTGGAATTCCAGCAGAAACACTTGCAGTCACACAGAGACACACAGATGCTTAAAATGCTTACATTATTTTTATGCTGATTGACCTAGAGCCCAGGCATATAACTTGCTAACTTCTTCCTCTGAACTCAACCCATTTTGCTCAGCCATGCGGCTTGAGACTGTGGCATCTGAGTCCAACATCTGTCTCTGTTTTGAGATGTTCCTGAGTTTTCTTAGCCTGATAGCCCCACCCATACTTCCTGTCTGCCTTTGGCCAGTCAGCATTTATTCCCATAGTTGGGACAAATATTTACAATATATCATAATCCCACTACACTCTCCTCCCAGCACTCAGGCTTCATCCCTATCTGGTGATATTGCATGGTCGTCACCCCTCATTGGCTGGTATGTTCAGCAGTGCTGAACTGTCCTATTGTTAGGCCCTCAGGCAGACTTCAGGTTGCCTCATAAGGAAGTACGTTATGTGCATGCCTTGGCAACTGGTTTGAGCCAATTTCCTCAACCCTGTGGATCTGTTCCTACATAGATGTCATACCCCCATCTATGTCCCATAACAGAATTTTGGCTGTCTTAATCTTGTGCAAGTCTTGGGTTGGTAGTGACAGCTCAGAGATTTCTTGAGTGTGATATCCATGCCATGTTCTAGATGTTCTAGAAAATAACATTTCACTATACTCCTCCTCGTCCTTTGGCTGTTACATTCTTTCTGCCTTTTCTTCCTTGGTATTCCCTGAGCCTTGGCTTGTAGGGAGTTACAAAAATGTCCCACATAGGTAAGGCTGAAAACTTAGAGACTATACAATATGAATAAATTGAATATACATCCCAAAGTATGACTTAGCTTGAACTGACATCTTAAGTTTGTTTAAAAATATTTAGTTAAATTTTATTACATATTATGTTCAAAATTCTGAAATTCATTATCCAGAATGTTGCTAATATAAAGAAATATTATTCTGCTTTGTATATGTTATATCTAGCCTAATGGTTTTACCTAGTGGACCAGTGGTAACTTGAGTCCACAGAGGAAATGTGGCAAGGGCTAGAAATATTCTTATTTGTCATGAGTGTTGAGATGTTATCAGGATCTACTGGACAGAAGCCAAGGCTGCTGATAAAATCTCACAGGATACTCCATACCTCTTGTAAACAATCCCTCTCCTCTAGACATAAAGAGTTTAGAATGATAGAAACACAAATGAAAAAGAAGTGTTAATAAAGATTTAGATTATGCAAGTAGATATGGAAATTCATGTCTATAATCCCAAGACTGGGCCAGTGGAAGCAGAAGGGTCAGGAATTCAGGATCATCTTTCAATACACAGTGAGTCCAAAGATTGCTGGGCTCCATGAGAACAGAAACAACAATGAAACTCAAAATCTTCACAGCTATCCCATGCAATGGCTGCATGAGCTACCTGCTGGTGAGTTCCTCTGTAACCATAACCTTAAGTGCAAAGAAAAGCACAGGAAGATTAGCATTTTTACAAACAATACATTGGTATACAGCAATTGCCAGAGTTTTTGCTTCCTGGGAGGAAAGGGTTGACAAGTTAATTTGTCTTGTCTCTATAAAGTATCTCTGCCCTATATCTTCTCATTCTGTACCAATCCATCAAGCAGCAGGGGCTGGGGGCAGGGCACCAATTCTGACAACTGCATGACGCTTTCTGTTAGGGGCATAGGAAGAGGGTGCAGCATCTCTCAGAAGTCTTGGTGATGAAGGAGGTTTAGAACTCAGATCGTGCTGTGTGGCACTGCTCCTGAGAACCAAGGAGGAAGTGCAACTGTGTTCAATCTGCATGTGTTTGTGGAATGTTTCAGATCACCAGTTAGTTTAGTTTCTCTTTGCTGTTGTTACACAATTTGTTGATGAAGGTAACTCAGGGGAGAAAGGATTTATTTTAGCTTACAATTCCAGGTTATAGTCCATCATAGCAGGCAACTCAGTATGGAGACAGGCTTAAAACAGCTCATCACATCACACCATGGTCAATGCAGAGAGAAATGCATGCATGCATGCTTACTGCTTAAATTTTTTTATACATACCAGAAGCCAAACTCAGAAATAGTGCCACTTCTCACATCAGTTAATATAATTTAGGTAATTCCTCATAGACTTAGCCACTAGGCAACCTGCTCTATCTAAACAGCCCTTCTCTGAGACTCCCTGAGTAGAGAGTCCAGACTGTGGTGAGCTCACAATTAAAACCAACCACCTTGCCAGCCTGGCATGAGGCTTTTTCTACACAAGAGAAAAGAATGTGTAACTTGAGTTAGAGTTTTAACTTGAAACCAAGACATATTTAGCTGGGAATAAGTGAGGCTCTTGGTAATATTAAAATTCTCTTTACATTTCTTTCTGAACATTGTGATACAGTAGAAGCAGTTCTGTGGTCTGATTGATGGCAATGGGGACAGCAGGTGTGCCTGGAGTGAGATTAGAGGTGAAGCAGCTGGGGCTGGTGAGGCCTGGTGCCATCTTTGTGTCATTTGACCCTGACCCAGGGGAAGGCAAGTGAGGGAAACTCCTCCTTCAACCATTCTCTTTGCAGGCAGGGCCTTACTTCCCCTTCCCCACTCCAATTTCCCTGGTTCATTTTCTCTTAATTGGTCCTGATTGGACGTCATCATAAATCAGAATAATTTCTCTTTCATGCTCTTCAAATTTTAACTTACCAAAAAAAAAAGTCTTTAGCTGGAAATGTCCATAAAAAATGAATGTCAGTGGTTTCATCTTTAACAGGAAGAAAATGAAGCCCAGACATTCTTGGAGTCACAGTCAAACTACCTCAGTATGATTGTGAATTGATTTATACAGGGCCTTTAAGAAACTTCATGTCCTTTTTGGAATATACTGAACAGGAATCACTCTTGCACAAATCTAGAAATTATAGCCACCCGTGAAGTTAAATGCTATATCTGTCTTTGCCTGGGTCTGTACTCGGCTGATAATTTACTTCAAGACTCAAAAAGGCAATTTGACTCTGCTAGCTAGTTCTCAAAATGACTTATTCAATACTGAGTATTTAGATAAAGACTAAAGATTCCTCTCCCTTCCTGCTCTGCTCCCCATGTTCCCTTCCTTATTTCTCCCTCCCTCCTCCTTCCCTCCCTCCCTCCCTCCCTCCCCCCCGTCCTTCCTATTATGCTCCTTTCCTCTATCCTTCCTCTCTGTCCCCTCCCTCTTCCCTTTCCTCTCCTTCTCCCTCCATTTCTTTTCTTCATACCTCCCCCTCTCCTCTCCTTCCCTCCTCCTCCTCCTTCTCCCTTCCTCCCTTCCTCTCTTTATCCTTCTTTCCATCACCACCTCTCTCCCCTTCTCATCCTTCCCCTTGTTAGTTTAAGTTTTGAAGAGGTGAGAAGCTTTGCCGCCCCTCACAAGAGCTGCTTGGTAGAGACAGCTCCCGTATGCCTCGAGGATGTACACATCTCCTTAGCTCCAGGGTTGCAAATGGCAACATTCTCCTTACTAGTGGTTTCTAGATATATATATTTAAGTAATTTAAAGTCTGTCATATGAAAAACACGTGAGCCTTGGTGTGTATGAATTTGCTGGAGATCACTGGATTATAAAGATTGACCATAGTGCATGTAAGTCATTTCATTATGAACAGCCACAGAAAGGGCTTTATCCAGCCTATTAACTTCTTTTAGGTTGCAGAGTGCATGTGAAGACATTGTAGTAAAATAGGTTTAAGAAATTATTTAACCAAAGACTAACTGGAACATTCTCCTTTCTTTGTATGTCGTGTTGGGGAATTGAACCTAGAGCCTCAGACTTTCTTAGGCTGGCACTGAACATCCTCAGCCCTAGAAGTTTGTTTTAATTTTTCTTTCACTGTAGTGGTGGTGTGTAGAGGGTTGTTAAAAGCTCTAAACTCATTCCCTCTGCTTCCTCACAGCTCCACAGACACCCCTCACAACCCTAGCCACTTTTGCTGCCATGGCTGCTGGGGACCATTTTGACTGTGTGGCCTTGATCTTGCTGTTGTCATCTGTAAGATGAAGGCAGCATCTGTTGTAGTTGCTTTTGTGTAAGTGTGGGGTCTATAATGGTGAACACCAGTTTTGATCCCACAAAACATGGATGCTATATACTGCCATATGATGGACATGTCAGAGGTGCCAAGGTGTCAAGACAGATAGTTACTACTGTCTGCACAAGAGAGGGCACTGGAAGAACGGGAGAGATTCTTTAAAGGAGCATTCGAAGAGAGCCTAAGAAGGTGAAACCTTAACTTCCTTCACTTCACTTTTTGATCACACTTTATCTAGTATTTAACCATTCTCAGTGACAGGGCTACCTACACTCATCTAGTGACAAGAAAATCAGAGGCTGTGTGCTGTGGGATAATGCTCTTGTACACTATAGAGATGTGTCACTCAAATTGGTTTAATAAAATGCTGATTAGCTAGTAGCCAGCCAGAAAGTATAGTTGGGGTGACCAGATTAGGAGAATTCTGGGAACAGGAAGGGCAGAGACTGGAAAATGCCAGCCTGCCAGCTGCCCAAGGAGCAACATGCCAGCAGACCAGTAATAGTACAGCCATGTGGCAATACAGACATTAGTAGAAATGAGTTACCTTAATATGTAAGTGCTGGCTAGTTATAAGCTGGAGCCACCTGCCAAACATTTATAAGTATTATTAAAATTACATTTTAGAATCAATTATTTGGGAAGTGTTTGCCAGGTATTTGAGGGTTGCTGGTGGGACAGAAACTCCTGTTTACAGCTGTGGGCTGCTCAGATTTAGTGAGTGGTATCAATGGGACACCTAGAAAAAGTTGGTTCTAATACATAATACAGAAGTCTGCTTGCTCAGAGACCTATGTCTATTCCTCTAGTCTACCAATACCTCTTTAGAAAGAGCTGGAAACATTTATGTCTTAGGTGAGACTGATCTTTCTGCTAATTGAGGTGAAGCAGTCATGTTCACAAGCTAAAATGCTGCCGCGTCCTCTGCTGTCAGTCATCTGGGGAAGATGAGGGTAGAAACAGTTGAAAAGATGGGTATAGAAAGGACCAGAGAAGCGAGAGACTGGAGTGAAGAATGCCATTGTAAAGCCACCACAGTGTGTTAACCATAGCATCGCTCATTTACATTCCAGAAAGTGAAACTATTTCTCTGGTCTTTTTGTAGTCCATCCCAGTGATTACTGGATATATGAGACTTATTGTTTACAGATTAAGAACTAATAACTTGAAATCACTTTTTATTTCTCCACCGAGGGACCATCTTTGGGAAAGAGAAGTGCTCCCTGCCTTACTTAGCAGATAAGGCATTGTCTCCCACTCCTAAATGGGTATCTGGGGCCCTGACAGAAGCTTGGCCTTTCAGGAAGCTGCTCACAGGCTGTCCAGGAGAGTTTTCCTGTACTTTAGCTACAGCAAGATTAGTGATAAGAGAGAGATGAACAAAGACTAGAGGCCAATTAACAGGCTAAATGTACCTTATCTAAGCAGACTGGCAGTCAAACAAAAGCTCTCCTTAGTGCCTGCCTAGAAGGTGCTTTCCGGAGAACACAGATGCTCAAAAGGAACATTCCTGTGGTGGAAGGATGACTGGTCCAATGCATCATTGTTGAAAATGCCTGTTCATCAAATCTCATCCTTCCCTCCCTTGCTCCTTCCCTTCTTTTCTATGTTTCAGTGGTGTTCAATATGGGGGTGAAGTGTTCCTGTGCAAACACACATGGAAGCCAGAGGTTGACTTTTTTATTTTTGAGATGAGGTCCTCCCTGGAACCTGGGAGTTCACCAGTTAGCTGACCACGTCCAGGATTTCCACATCTTCTACCTCCCAATGCTGAAGGGGACAATTGTTGGTTTCTCAAATGCTAAATCAGACAGATTCCCGTTTTCTGTTGCTGTTGTTAAGGATTGCTTTTCTTCAGATCTTGAATACATAGAAAAGATGACTTTTTCCAAGAATATTCATCTTCCTGTGTGCTATATATATATCAATTAAAAATAAATATAACAGAAAATTTTATGAAAACAATCTGATCCTTCCTGGAGGAAAGAGATGCTTTGATGTCTGATCTTTAATTCACACGGCAATGTGGAAACTCCCCTGATAATTTATTGATTTTTGAGAGTGAGAGATCAACCAAAAGGGAAAATTCTAGTAGGATTGCCATAGCCAACTTTGTATTTAGCTTATTCCTTTTGATAAAAGACTTTATTTTGTGTATGATATTACATAGCAAATATCTTTGCAACATACTTGGAAGAGTAACAGGATATACTCTACAGCAGCTTGATAGCTTTGTGCTATTAAATTCCTATTGAAATATGGCCAGGGCTGACAGCTCTTTTTTTCAAAATTACAGGGTTTATAATGCATTAAAGTTAGATTTGGCAATATTCTTCTCTATTTAAACCAAATATTCTTTCCACAACTTCAATGCTGTGTGTTCCTGTTCTGTCTCCTTGACTATTGACACTACCTGACTCGTGACTCCTGCCTTTGTTCACTGTACACTCATGTATTTTTCTCTATTATGTTTTCCTCATTTGAATGACAAATTTAAAAACTGCCTTTAGTTGATCTGTTGAGTGGGAGGTCCTTGGTACTAATAAGAGGCTGTGACTCACCTTATTTCTGGTCCAGTAAGTGCTTAGTGGAGTTGGAATTAGATAAACATTCCATCTCTCACTTTAGTTTTCTCTCAGAGCATGGTGCTTTATGTAATGATTTTCTCCTCATGTGTTTATTTCTTCGGTCTGTTCTTTGTAGAACTGTAGAAGAGGGAACACCATTTGAAACCCTGAAGCTTAGCTCTAACATGTTACAGTTGACCCAAGATGCTTGCGTCTACTCATGAGTTTTCTTACATTCCTGACATGTTCCTTCTTTCCTTTATATGGCCATCAATAGTCTTAACTGAACTCGTGAATGTTAAATGTGATGGGTTTAAGAAGTCCCTTTCCTATCATGGTGTTTTCTTGCTTTTCTTCCCAGAAATAACCACAAACACCATAATGTCTTGATGTCTTAATTATTTTCTGCAACATTTTGAAATTCATGAAGGAAAGGCTTGTGCTGTGACTTATGCCACCGTGTCCCCAACATCCTAGTGAAGTGTTTGATGCTATGTAGCTACTGGATACTTTAACCTCTCTCTTTTGTTCAACTACATGTACATGTGCTTGTGAACCCATGTGTCCTACACTCATATAATAAAAACCAAAACAACTGTTGCAGCAATATTTGTATCTTCAACTAGCAAAGGAGTTTTTAAACTTGTGACATACAAAGGGACTAGTATGATAGTGCAGCACTTATTAGTTGTAGAGTCTAGAAGTTGAATTGTCACTGTTTTTTTTTTCTTTTACCAAAGTGGAAATGTTTATTTTGAAAATGGAAAGTATATAGTAGGCTATGAATCCAGATTTCAAAACAGTAGAAAAATTTGCTGGTGCAAGAACCTCACACTATTATTTTGAAAATAGGGCTACTGTAAGAAATTGTGCTGAATCATAGTTTTGACCACACACGTTAGTCATTTGCTAAGTTTTGGAAAAACATGAAACCTCAAGTCTATTGTTTAACCCATCAGTGATGAATGCCAGGCATGTGTACATTTTCTTGGAGGCAAAGGGGGTGACTTACTGGGTAGAGTATCTCCTGTGTTAGCATAAAGACCACTAGCCAGAGTTTTCCTTCCATAACTTAAAAGACAGTCACTCTATTCTGTCTTTTTAACTAGTGACAGTGATTTAATCCTGTTTTCCATTTCTTCATTTTAATTTTTTTCTACTGAATTTAAAACTCCATTCCTCTCATAAATAACTAGATGTGGCTTCTACCTGTAGCCTCCCTTGCTGGGAACCAGAGAGGAGAGAGACAGATCCCAAGCTCATTGGCTACCCAGCATTTCTGTATTAAAGAGCTTCAGGTTCAGAGAAAGACCTTGTCTAAGTAACTAAAGGTGAAAATGATCTTGAAAGGCATCTAATGTCTACTTCTGGCCTTCACATGTATGTGTGTGTGTGTATGTGTGTGTGTACAAAATGCACACTCACCCCCATGACACACATACACATTACTTCTTGTCATTCTGTTGGATGTTGAAGATCAAAGGAGAAAATGAACTTTGGTGTTTGGCAACAAAATTTGTGTTTAGTGCATTGATTATGCTCCTTTGAAAACCAATAAGCCAATAACTACATCAACTGCATGATACTTAATTTTGTAGATGCATCAAGAAGTTATTTTGTGCCACTGTTGTATTGTTTGATTACAGAACAGTATGGGACATCTACATTGTGTTCTCTGGGATGATGCATTTCTTGGAAGGATGCCATGCAATCTTCTGCAGATTGATCATCTCCGTCTGCCCACTCACCATATGGATTCCTGTTTCTTTCTGTTTTAAGTCAGGGTTCAGGGCTTTTCTCCTTTAGCACAATTTTTAAAAAGTAAGCAGCCTTATCAACTCCTTTTCACAAAGCCCATGGCTTGTGAAATTATTCCCAATTTACTTTTGTCCATCTCTGTGTTTGATATTCATGTCAGTAGCAATCTGTGCTCTCTTACTAGCAGTTCAGAAACCTTTCCTATGAGCTGCAAAGGCCTGCAATCATGTGGACTCGATGATGAATGTCCAGTAAATATTTGTTGACTAGGTGAGTGGATGGACCTGCTTATTCCATGCAAACATTTCCACAAGGGCATGGAAAAAAAAAAAGATTGAAGAATGTTGTTCTCAGTTTGTTCCTGTGAAATAAAAATGAAAGACTTTTCTTTTTTCTTGTGTATGATTTTCTTTTGCAGGTTTCTCCACCAACTGGCTAGTGGCCAACTTTGTCAGAGCTGAAACATCAGAGAGCCAGAAGAGAGGTTCTCAGCTGATAAATATTTGATTTTCAAGGTATTGAGAGGTTTAAAGAAATGGAAAGGAGTTTGCCTAATGGGAGTTGTGTTTAATATAGCAAAGAAGATCCCCAATAGCCGGGTCTCTTTTCCTTTGCAATGGCCAGTGGGTATCTGACTTTGTCAGGCTTATTTTGCTACAGATTGTGTTGGACTTGGCTGACAATGGGGTGAAGCTGAGGAGGGCTGCAGTGCTCCTGATCCTACAACAGAAACACAGCTGAAGGGGATATCTTTAGATTTTCTTTTCTTCTCTTCTATAAGCTCTGATAAATATTGTATGTCTCAGCAGCATAGGGAAAAACGATTGATCCTTTCTCAGTGATATAGACATGTGGCTGTATATGTTATATGCAGAATGAATGATGGAGAGAGGGTTGGGAGGGGGAAGAGGGATTCAGGTGGCTATGTATAGAATCACCAATAGCAATCTATCAAAGGGATGTCAGAAGTGGGAGAATACATTTTAGATTTTATCTCTCATTTAATCATTTGTTACTTTTCTGTCATCAAAGTTTTGTTTCATTGTAAGTTTTATTGCTCATCCCCACCTCACAAATTCCAATGAAATAGACACAATTAGGACAAATCCCAAACATGGCTTAAGAAGACAATGTACTTTCTTTTGTGTAGGCTTTAAGTCTCTTTTAAAGGTTACTTCTGGTATCCAGTTGGCTTTGAGAACATTCTGCTTCAAATTGTTCTATCCCCAACCTTTGGAATGATGCAGACCATTCTCAATGGGGGCAACACTGTCATTAAGAAGGAAATATTGACTCTAGGGCAAAAGCAAAAAATTATGAGATAGCCTCATGTTCTGTGACACCCCATTTGACCATTGTGTTCAAATAGATACCTGGTGCCAGCCTTCCAGTTTGGCTTCTCTTTGCAACAGGAGCTTTACCTGTGGGAATGATCTTGTGGCTGCATGCATTGTTTTGGAGGCTTCAAAATGAGGAAATTTTGAAAGAACTTTGTTTTGATGGAAACTTGGATTTAAAGCTGAAATTTGAGGGCTGGAGAGATGGTTCAGTGGTTAAACACTTATTTAACTTGCAGAGGACAGGGGTTCAGTTCCCAGCATCCATATGGTGCTCACAATTGCCCAGTTCCAGGGGACCCAACACCCTCCTCTGTTCTCCATGGACTCTGCCTTGTATGTGGTACATATAAACTAATGTAGCATACACATACACATAAAATTCATAAATGAACACATTAACAAATCCTGAAACAATATTAACAACTGAATAAGATGTGTAGATATTCAGGCTGCCTTCTTAATTCTCTGTGGGATTTTTTTACTTGTTTTTCTAACAACATTTTCTGGGAGAAAGTGAACTCTTTATTGAAATTTTGGAAAGCCATGCTATCTTCTGTTCATAAATACTATACTGTGGACCTACAGAAAGGCAGAGAATAACATATGTGACTTTATGCAGGCAGTTGCTTTGGATTTATGGGTTACCCTAAGAACATAGATTGTTTCTTGTCTTTCTCCAGAGTATGAGCATTATTCACTACTTCATTATGAAGTGTCTTGTTAGCTAGCTTAAGTTTCTAGAAGCAAAATAGGATAAAATACATGTTCTTTAAAATATCTTTACTAGTAGTATTATTTTTAGAAAGATTCAGGCTAGCTTTGAACTTGTGATCTTCCTGCCTTTCTCTCAAATAAGTAGATATAGAATAGGTAGGTATATAGGTATGTGCTGCTGGCCCTGATTGATGTCTTGACTTTAATACTACTTCTGTTTATACTCTTTTCAGCATTTTTAAAGCAGTTTGCACTCTTTGCAGAAACATATCTATCCTGGCAATAATATAGCTATAGAATACAAAATATATCTTGCAATCTCCTCAGTGGTACTGAGTAGTATTTGTGGCAAAACTCTGAATGTGAAGAAAGAAAAATGGTGCTTAGAACCAATAGTGGATGTGGCCTGGGGATGAGGACATGTCCCATGATCAAAGCATTTGTGGAACAAGCAAGAAGACCAGAGTTCAAAGCCCCAGAACCTACATAAATGATGGATGGGGTTGACGCACTTGCTAGACAGTCCCTGGAAGGTAGAGGCAGAGTATCTTCAGCAAGCTAGTGAGCTGCATGGACTATGCACAGAGTGAAACAATTGGGGAAGATGGGGAAGATTTCTGATGTCAGTCCTCACAGGAAGGCACACACACACACACACACACACACACACACACACACACACACACACACACACACACACACACACACACACACACACACACACACACACACACACACACACACACACACACACACACACACACACACACACACACACACACACACACACACACACACACACACACACACACACACACACACACACACACACACACACA
>PVIH01007225.1:0-32107 GCA_004025045.1 Sigmodon hispidus | reverse complement strand
TCTATTTATTGTCCACTAGCCATAGGAAATAGCTCTCTAATTCTCTCTATGTACTCATCAAGGTTCCCCAGTAACAGAAGCAGTTGGATCTTTCTCTCCCTCCCTCTCTCTTCCTCTTCCTTTTCCTCTTTCTCCCTCCCCACCCTTCTCTCTCAACACAGTAAGGTATAAACAGACAGAGATTAATAGATGGAAGATGGATGATGTAAGGGATTAGCTAGGGCATTGGCTCATACCCTACAACAAACTGCCTGAAAACTGGAGACACTGGAAAGTTAGTTGTGCATCTCAGTCCCGATTTGAAAGCCATAATATCACCTAGAAAATAAACCTCTGTGAGAGGACTTTCAGAGAGGGTTACCTGAGGAGAAAAGACCTACCTTGAACATGGGGGTGGGATCCTGGCTTGAAGAAAAGTCAATCTCTCTCTCTCCCTCCTTTGTGACTATGGACTCAACGTAACCATGTCTTCTTGCTGCAATCTCCTCAGTGAGCGCAGTCTCACTGTGTCTTTTTAAAAATTTTTTTTTTTACTGAGTATTTTATCATAGCAACTAGAAAAATAACTAATACAACCAGAAAAACCTTTAATCTTAGGCCAAAAGCCTGACAGTCCAAGGGGGATGCTAGTGTGGAGCCTGGGGTGCAAAGTGAGCCATTTCTTCCCATTCTGATTTGTCATATGCCTGTGTCTATGTCCAAGGGCATGTCAATGTCTAGACCAGTGCTTCACAACCTGTGGATCATGACGTTATTGAGGATCAAATGATCCTTTCACAAGATCACCTAAGACTACCTGATATTGACATTATGATTCCTAGCAGTAGCAACATTACAGTTATGAAGTAGCAATGAAAATAATTTTAAGGTTGGGGAGTCACCACTTCAAGAGGCTATACTAAAGGGTCATAACATTAGGAAGGTTGAGAAGCACTGTGCTAGACAGTCTGTGCTGTGGAAATGGGTGGAGTACACTCAGCATCAGACATTGGAGTTGTGTGCCAACTCCCCATGCTGTCCACCTCATTCCATACTAATGAGTTCAGTTTTCAGTGAAGTAGACTTCACAAAAAGAAAAGAAAGAAACTCAAAGGTGACTTTGTTTTGGTTCTGATTTGAACACTATCACAATATACATAAGAAAGAAGTGGGCCTCTAAAGGCCTTATCATCATAATAGCAATATTTTTAAAGTGATAAACTTCAAAACCAGGAAGGGTTTTTGTTTGTTTGCCTTCTGGGATAGATAGTGTCCCGAAGGGTGTTCCTTTGGGAAATCCTTGTCAGAGGATGAAAGGAATGAAGTGTTTGGAGGCAGTACCAGCTCCCAGTTCCTTCAGAAAAACAAACAACAGAAATGCTAGCTGCTGCAGGAATTTGCTGTGTCGATATAGTAAGATTTGCACTTACCCGCTGTTCACTGACCTGTCACAAAGCAAAAGAACATTGTCATTTGAGAGGCTTATTTCATCAACATACCTCATTAGGATTCTGCCTAAATGGAAAGAGGCAGGAGAGGAATATTGAGATTCGAGTCTCCTTAGCCTCAGATTGTTGATAAATTGGCTATGACAAGAATCACCTTCCCAGCTGGAGAACGGAAGACATGTTTACTGGGTTTGCTTAAGTAACCCTGGGTCTCAGGGTGGCAGTGCCTGTACTTGTAGCCAGAACTTATTCTAAGAAGCAGGGTTTAGCTGAGGCAGCTGAGTCCGATCCTCTCGGAGTCTCCAAGGAAATCGTGCCCTGTTTCTTTTAAATTCTTCATTATATTTGCTTGTTTGTATGTGTTAAGGGATGCTGCGCATGCCGCAGTGCATGTGTTGGGGTCAGAGGATAACTGGGTGAGTTGGTTCTTTCCTTCCATCATGGGGCTTTCAGGCAGCTGAACATAAGTTGTCAGGCTTGGTGACAAGGGTTGGTATCAACTGAGCCTTCTCATCATTCCTGCTTTGTTTGCTGTGTGTGTGTGTGTGTGTGTGTGTGTGTGTGAGAGAGAGAGAGAGAGAGAGAGAGAGAGAGAGAGAGAGAGAGAGAGAGAAAGAGAGAGAGAGAGAAAGAGAGAGAGAGAAACTTTAAAAGGTGACATTGTTTTGTTTCTGATTTGTTTGAACACTATCACAATATCCATAAGCCATAAAGTAAGTCAGCCTCTAACAGGATAGGTTTAGGTAGGATAGGGTTTCTGCTGATAGGGGCAGCACAGCAGAGGCAAGACACAAGGCAATGAGATCTTCAGACTTCCTTGGGCATCTTACATACATACATACACACAGAGAGACACATAGGCATAATTAAATAATAATCTATAGGAAAAGAATGTGCTTGGGGAAGAAAGGTAAATCTAGAACATTGGATACAGCCAGAAGTAGGAGATAGGCAAAAGACACAAGAAGGTTGGGGCTGCAGCCTTGAACATAACCTTCTTTGCTATCTTATCTCAGTAAGGAGAGGAGGGAAGAAGCCTTTGAGAGACAGGTATAAGTAGAACTGAGGGCCACAGTGTACCAGTGACCTCACCTAACTGCTAATGCATGGGAATATGCTGAGGACCCTGTGGGATTCAAGAAAAATTGGCAGCGGGTCAGGCATGAGCAAAGTATTGCTAGTTTTCAGATTTATCCTAGGATCATTAGTGATCCTGATGAGGAAAGTGAGCAGATCATTGGTTGTTGCCAAGGAATTCACAATTCCCAGAAACACCACAGAGAAGGCAACTTTTTCATGAGAACTTACTTGACATTGAAAACCTCAAGCATCATTTAGTGTTTCTCCCTCTTTTCCGTAGAAGCCAGTGAAGGCAAAATTCCTGATTATAGAAATTTATCTGATTGAACAATGCATTAAATACCATCTTCTAATTCTGTGGGGACTTTTGTAGCCTCTTCCTCATTGCAGCCACCACCCCATCCGTGCAGCATCTAACCCAATGCTCCTGTGAACCCTTGTCTCAAATACATGAATGTCCAATGGGAGAGTTTTCTGAATCAGCTGGAGGTCACCAGAAAGGCAGTTCAGGTGGGGAGCTATCACTCATGGTAGCTAGTGATAGGCGACTGTGCCAACAGGATACAGCCTGTCAGAGTTCACAGAATCTGTCATCATACAGGAATACACCAGGGGGGCATGTCTTAAGATTTTTGTGGGAGGGCTTGCCCTCTGGTAATGAAACATGGTTCTATTTAGTCTTAATCAATAAAAACCCAGAGTCAGATATAGAGATAAAGGCTGAAAGATCAGAGAAGCAGAGCAATAGTCACCAGTCACTAGAAACTTCTTACCTCTATGAATCCTCAGATCAAATTATGGCAGCGGTTGGGGGGGGCAGAAATTCTGTGTCCACATGCCTGACTTACATTTCTTTCTCTGCTTCCCTAGTGCTGGGATTAAAGGAGTGCACCACCACTACCCACACAGCTCTATTTCTCTTTAGACTGATTCAATCTCTTGTGGTTCCGAGTGGCCTTGAACTCCTGATCTTCCTACTTCCTCCTCCCAAGTGTTGGAATTAAAGGTGTGTGCCACCAACTGCTTGGCCTCTATGGTTAACTAGTGGCTGATGCTCTACCCTCTGATCTCCAGGCAAGCTTTATTTGTCAGAACACAAACAAAATATCACTCAAATGATCGTTTTCTAGAAGGTTACTGAATAAAACCAAAACAAATGGACAAAAAGCCATTATTAAAACTGATTGTGGTGAATCACGATCTTGGTGACTGGGAAATGGAGGCAAGAGGATCAGAAGTGCAGAGATAATTGTTCAAGACTATCTCTATCTACCTAGTGAGTTGGAGGCCAGCCCCGGCTACAGAAAACCCTATGTAAAAGCAATAATAAACCAAGGGCCTAGTGATGAGATGATTTAAATGGCAAATTACTTGCTACACATCCATGAGGATCTGCACGATATTTCCAGGACTCATGTAAAACATGCTGGGTGTGGCATCATGTATCTCTGACCAAAGAGCTGAGTCTGTGAATACAAATAGAACCTTGATGCTGGTTGGCCTGTCACTGTTCAGTGAGAGACTTTGTCTCAAAACAAAATATAAGAGTAGAGGAACTTACTCTATTGTGTGGGTCTCTGGTTTCTACATTCAGGTGGATGCATACCTCACATCCACATACCAGTGTGTACACACTCAAACCTGTACACACACATATACTACACACACATAAAAACCCTCCCACAAAACCAAGAACAAGGGAACAATGGAATAATAGTCATTCCTTGCCACTAAGGCTATAAATATATGAGTCAGCAATAAATGAGAGACATTGCTTGAAGCCATTAGCTCAAATTGGCTCTGAGGGGTTTATGTACTCATCTATGGATGACCTCAGGCCCATCTGAGGTGACCACTAGTATGCTTTTAATTCTTTTACTGCTTTCTTATTACATTAATTTTTTTATTGTAGTAAGACACACTTCACATAAAAGTTACATTTCAACACACTCATCCAATCTCTCAAGGGGAGTCTGGCTCTTTTTAAATCTATCTATATCATATAAAATGAGCAGCCACTTGCAACGTCATGAAGGAGAGAAGATCTCTCAAAGGACATCTGGGGAGGGAATGCAAGGTTTGCTAAGACATCATCTAACTGCACAAAGAATGAAGGATTGTTCATGAGCATCTGAACTGCACTGAATGCACTGAATGCAAATGAGTAGCTTTCGGGCACATCAGCCATGCTACAGGCCTGTTCTCTGAGGCAACAACACCTTGCCCATCTGATATAGTCTCCTGTTGTGGTGAGTTAAATAAGTGTAAACACTTATATAATATAATAAAGTGGGCAGTAGAGAGATGAGGCTGTAGGCAAGCACCCAAAAAAATTTATGAGTCAGGATGATGAGACAGAACTTAAGAAGCAAATAAATATTAGGAGGAAACAAAAAAAAAATTAAGACAAAACAAATCAAACAAAAAACATCAAACATAAATTTGGGGACTGGGGACATGGTCCAGTTAGGAATGTGCTTACTAAACAAACGTGGAGTTTGGATACCCAGCACCCAAATAATTCCAGCACCAAGGAGGTAAAGACAGGGCCATCCCTGGAACTAGGCCAGCCAGTCTAGTAGATTTGATGAGCTCCAGATTCACTGGGAGACTCTGTTTCAAAAACTCCAGTGAAGAAAAATAGACAAAGACACCACCAGACATTAATCACTGGCCTTGACATATGTGACACAAAAGTTCATGCCATCACATAGACGTACATATACTATAACATACACATATATAACATATATACATATAATACATACAAAACATACAACACACACACACACACACACAAAATGTAACTGAAGGCTTGTTAGGTGAAGATCAATCAAAGAAGAGTCATATTCCAGGGTGAACTTACTGATAAATTTTTTACTTAATAGGAATACATTCAGTGGCTAAGATTAAAAACACAGATGACAGCTTATGCTGGAGAGGATACAGAGCAAGGGGAACACTCATCCATTGATGGTGGGAGTGTAAGCTTGTTCAGTCACTCTGGAATGCAGTATGGCGATTTCTCAGAAAACTGGGAATCAATCTCCCCAAGGATCCAGCAATACCACTCTTAGGCATATACCCTAAAGATGCACATTCGCACTCCAAAGGCAATAGCTCAACTATGTTTATAGCAGCATTATTCATAAAAGCAAGAACCTGGAAACAACCTAGATGCCCCTCAACTGAAGAACAGATTAACAAACTGTGGTACATCTACACAATGGAGTACTACTTTGCAGTAAGAAAAAAATGATATTATAAAATGATTATGGAGAATATCCTCCTGAGCGAGATATCACAATCCCAGAAAGAGAAGCAGGGGATGTACTCACTCATTAGTGAACTTTTAAGAGAGAGAGAGAGAGAGAGAGAGAGAGAGAGAGAGAGAGAGAGAGAGAGAGAGAGAGGTCATTGTGCACAAGAACTCAAGGCTAGAACATAGCTAAATGACACAATGCCTCATTGATGCTACATTGATGGACTCTGGCAGAGGTGTGGGTGAGGAAAGACTTGTTTTCTTTAAGGGTCTGGCCACAGGGAGTTTAATTATGCTCCAGTAAGTAAATGAGCAGCACGAATGGGCATTTTTGTAAATGGGTGGATCATAAAAGTGGGTATGAATCTGAAAGGTCTGATAACTGAGTTTGATGGGGTGCATGATGAAATATCACCAAATAATATATGTATACATATATATATGATTAAATTCAGCTACTAGATTTGAAAATATACACAATAGATGATTGCAAAGTTAGGTCACTGTATGGGACTAAAGATTCTAGAATGACAGTGCCCTAGAAGTACATGTGTAAAATGTTCTCACCTCACCTTTGTGGATCTGGCAATTCATCTATCCATCCATCCATCCTTCATGGACCCATGAATTATGTAATTAAACAGTTCTTTGACATTCTCTAAGTTTCAGGCAAAAGCTCTCTCTCGAGATTGTGAGCAAGTTTGTGCCTCTTATGGTCCTTAATGAAAAAAAGTAACAACAACAACAACAAAAATAGGTAAATAAGGAAATATCAAACAGTCACATCTGCTATGAAGAAATTACAGCAGAATTATAAAATAAAACATATGGTTTTAAAAACATGGAATAAATTATTGAATGCCCTTCTCTTTTATCTGTCTTAACACACTATTTCTTCTTTTTTCACACATTTTTTAAATATTTACTGATTTATGCCTCTCTCTCTCTGTGAGTGTGTGTGTGAAAGAGAGAGAGAGAGAGAGAGAGAGAGAGAGAGAGAGAGAGAGAGAGAGAGAGGAGAATAAGAGAATAAAGAGCACATATGTGGAGGTACATCTTTCAGGAGTGGGAATCTGTCTGTCCTCTCCTACCACACGGGTCCTGGGGATTAATCTCAGGTTATCAGTCTTAGCAGAAACACCTTGGTCCACTCAGCCATCTTGCCCATCCCTTTCACACATTTTTATAGAGCCCATACTAAGAGCTGGCCATATCACGTTCCTATTTTCATATCACTTAACCCACACACAAGTTAAAAAGTGAAATACTTTGACTGTAATAGACCCTCAGTAAATTATTTAAAAGATTCAGCTGTTGTGTGCTTAGACTGTATGAAATGAAGAATATAAGACTATCAAAAGAGAAGATAAAAAAATACGAGGCATAATTAAGAGAGGAGCAGGTTAAAATTAGATGACAGTGAGTCTTATTGGCACAAATAATGACTCCATCAACATGGCATTTGAATAGCAGGAGGCCAGCATTCATCTCACTTTTGTGTCTCATCTGCCTTGGGAAGTTGCAGAAAGCAGGGCATTTTGCCAAAATTAGATGTGATTTGAATTGTACATATTAAGAGTGTTGACCAAAAGTTGCGAGTGTTTGTATTTGAGTTCTGCTTGCAGGCAAGATAAAACTTTAAAGTTCATAGGATGTGGGAGTAAAGGGCAGGAGTGAGGGATAAATATGATCAAAATACACTGCATGAAATTCTCAAAGAATTAATAGGACTATTTGAAATATGAAAATGAGGGGTAAAGAGAGAGAAGAGAGATGAAAGACCCAGTGAGTTTGAGCTCATTGCAAAGAATCAGAGGCAAATGGATTGACATCCTCAGCAGAGGCGGGAGGGGAGGTAAAGGGGGAGGTAGCAATCCTCAAAATACAACCTGGGAGCTGTCCCATTTGTTCAGAGTGTAAGCATGTTAGGTGGGTGACTGACAAGCATCGGGCAGTCTCCTCTGGTAAAGAAGCTGTGGGTGACATAAACCAAACATTTCCCTTTCTAATTCTCCTGGTAATAGCAATTTATCTTTTTCAAGCCAGGGTGGAAATGGAGCACTGCACGCTAATGCAGATGGGGGACCTTTCTGTCCATCTCATATGTAAATGTTATAATGGGATTTACCTGATTTAGCAATGTAGTCTAGTAGGGGCTTTCCCAGTTCATTCTCATTCCCACACCTGCTCACAAAGGCTATTCTGGTTTCTGGAAAAGATCAGTCTTCAGCAGAGAAGAATTGTCACACTAATGCTTTTGGGAAGCATGGGTTTACCATAAAATCCAAATGGATCCGAAGTGCCAGTAAGAAAGTTCTGGTGTCTTAGAGCAGAAGTGGCTTATGTGCAAAGGACTTAGGCAGAGGTTGTAACTAGTGGTGTCTTGCATTTCAACGCTCATGAATACATTCCCTCCACCTAAGGCATAGAAACCTAATTTCATGAAGGAACCCACACAATTCCTTTATTTTTAGGAGATCACATTAAATATTTATGCCCCTCTGTTCTCTTAACCAATTCGTTTCCCTAAGGAAAAAAAAGTATGTATATAGTGTGATTAAAAATTTACCTTGTAACAAATAACTTCAATTAGCACCTTCCTTTTCCCGTTCTCAGAGTTAGGCTGCATTGTGAAATAACGATCACTTTTGAACCTCTCAGGCTGGGAAGACACCCTATCAAGGGTGGCAGCAGAGTCAAAACACAGTGTAGAGCTCATATCAATCAGAATGTCAAATGATCTCATTAGAGTTTCGGCTCTGTACGTGGGTGCATTTCAATGGCTCTGCTTCTCCTGCATGGAAGTTTAGCAAAGATTAAGTCATTTTGCCATGACAGTTGGCTAAGGCAGCCAAGTAGGGGCTTAGATGAAATGTGTCAGTCATGTTTCAGCAACTCTGCCTTGACAGGAGGCCATTGGGAGGAACCGTTATGATTTCAGACAGCTCCTGCCCACATGGGTAGAATTCTCCTCACTGAACATTTCTCCTGGAAATTTCGTAACTTCTTCCTGAGTCCTTTTCTCATTGTGACTGTATTCACCATGGAAATTAATTTTCTGAACATCCTATCTTGGAATTGTTATTTAACATAATGCAATTTTTGGAAGAAAAGCCTCCTTTGATGTTGGAAAATTATATATCTAAAAGATGGATTTAAAGAAAGAAATGTGTTGGGGACTAGAATGTGGCTCAGGGGATAAGAGGACTTGATGTACAAACATGGGACCTGGGATCACATATTTGGCAGCCACATAAGAAACCTAGCATGGCTGCATGTGCCTGTCCTAATATTAGGGGGCAGAGATAGGAGGATCCCAGGAAAGCTATGGCCAGCTGACCCAGCAGAAATTGAGGCAAGTTTCTGGTTCAGCCAGAGGCCCTGTCCAAGGCAGTGAGGTTAAGAGTGATAAAGGAAGACAGCTGCTGTCTTGCATTTATACTCATGATTGCAGAGACTTGCATACTCATACCACATACAGAAACATATACACAAAATAATATATAAGTATTACATAATTAAACAACTCTAACATATTTTCCCATTTATATAATATTCAGATTCAAGATTTACTATTATCCTTCACCTCTTTCAAAATATTTTCTTTAAAAGAATTCTACTTACCCTTATTTAGCTTAATTTTGAGAGTCAAATATTGTTTCTGGTGTTGTCCTTCACTAAGGGGAATCCAAATGTCTGTAGGTAGTACCCAGTATATACTCTAAACACTTGCTGAAGCAGAAAAACTTGGTCATAAGTTACTCTAGGCACCATGCCAATCATTTCACATATGGAGTTTCTAAGATCTGTGACTTCTTTCTCTAGGAGGCTGATGGTTGTCAAATCCTCACAAAATCTGGAGCCTCTGAGTATGTGCACATATTCACATAAAACAGTGAGCAAATTTACCACCTGAGGAAGTGAACTTGAAACAAAGGCCTTCTGTTAGTTAAGCAGTGACATTAAGCAGTTTTGACTTTTTAACTAAGGGAAGCATTCTATGAGAAGTCACAAATTTTATGACCTTTGTGGAAAGTACTTAAGAAACCCAGCTACACAGCAGTATCTGAACAGAGAGGCTTCTCACAGAGAACTGAAACACCAAACAGTCTCATTCTATAGATTTTCCCAAGTTAGCTTTTGTTTTTCTAACTAAATAGCATCCTCAGATTTATCTGATAATTCAAGACTTCAGAGAAATATATTTATGTAAGTTTTCTAGATGCTTTAATTAATAGAAAGAAGCAATACTTAGTTTTTTTAACAAAATTAATTAATTTATTTTTTAAGGATTAAACACAAATGGCAAATTTTTAACCAAATTAAACAAAAAAAGACTAGAAATTGAAAGGCAAACATAATAACAGATATGAATGATTTTTAAAAGTCATTTTTATTTTATGCATATGCGTGAGTGCCTGCATATGGGCATGTACACAACATGTATATGTGGTTCTCATGGAGGCAGGAAGATGCCATTGGATCCCCTGGAACTGAAGTTACCAATGGCTGTGTCGTCCAATGAGTATTTGAACTAGAATAAATTCACGTCATCTACATGAGCAGCAAATACTCTTAATTGCTGAGCTAACTTTCCACAAGCTCCAGGGAAGGTCATGCTTTTTCTGTTTTTAGAGAGAAATTTGGCTTTAAAAGTTGAGTTTTATTTTGAAATCTTGAAAAGTTTTAGTAAGTAAACTATTAGCTAACACTGATCTGAGGAATGGAAAGACATACCAGTAGATAAAGGCAACCCAGTGAAGTTCCCCCTATAGAAGGATGCTTGCCAAGGTCTCCAGGATGGCCCCGCCCCTTCCATATGGGAATTTTGGCAGCAGCAGGGTGTGGGTGGATTTGCTGATGAGATAGCAGTCGGGTCAGAGTAAGAAAAGAAAGAACTCTTCAAATGGGATTTCAGTCTTCTTATTGATGGTTTGTTGACTGTGAAGGAGACAATGAGAAGAAATAGGACAAAATAAAAAGAACATTAGTATGTAAGAACTTACTGTGACATTCTAATTGAAGTTAAGGTTCCGCTTGAAATGGGATAAGTTTTTAAGTTTATGCAGCACTTTTGCTTTTCCAGGGCAATTCTTCATCATACTCACATCACCTTGCAAGGTATTTCAAGTTCTAATATATTTATTTCTATGGCATTTAGACTCTATGAATGAATAGTGTCCAGAGTTAGAAATTCAATGATACACAAGAGATTGCTCTTGTGTTCACAGAATATGCTAGGCTGGAAAGATCTTCCTGCTAGGAGACTCAACTCTCTGAGAGCAGAAGTATTAGTAACATAGATACTCAGTGTTGTCCACTGAGTGAAGATTTGATCATGTTTTAATGAAGTAGTCATATAAAAATTATTTCAATGAGCAGTTTGATTGTGAAAGACCACAGACTTTAGAGTAAAACCTTCTGGCTTTATGTCTTTGTTTAGATGATTCTGTGCTCTAATATCACCTTTTCCAGTCTTAATTTCATTGTTATGAAGACAGTGCGGTGCTGTCTTATGAGAATGTTAGGAGAGATGTTTTGTATGCCAAGCTTTTTTTCTCCTGACCCAAATGTTGGGATACAGCAGGCAAGAGTTTCAAAGTGTGTCCATCAGACACTGACTATACAAGCCATATGTACCCCGCTCCTAAAACAGAAACTTCTATCCAGTACTTCTTTGTAACAGTTGACCCTGAAACTCCCTGGGAACTTGTAGGCCATCTGAGTTTATCTAATAGCGATATCGGGATATCTAGGAGAGTGAGCACTATGTGAATTTAGGAAAGCTGCTTTGGTGAGCAGTGGGTTGCTCAACTCTCTTTGCAATCTTTGCTCAGAGAATAGAAAGCCTGAAATAATCTGGCAAAAACATGAGATTTATATTCCACCATTTCTGGGTTTAAAAACCTGGTTCTAATGCTCTCTGTGAGTTTGGAAGACAAACTCTCTGATCATGACCTTTTTCTCAATCGAAAAGTAAAGTTAATTTTTTCTCTGATAGATAGGCACAAGTTTATTGAAGCAGAGGAAACACCTGTTTACTGAAAATTAACCAATCTCAATAAGAGAAGTTAGAAAAAATCTGGAAAGTATGTAATGTCCATAGGTTGAAATAATAAATATAGTTAGGAGTAATTTCTCAGAAGTTGATCTGAAGAGACAAGAAAATGCCATGTGGAAATTTACTGTAAAAGTGATTTTTACAGAAAATAGTAAGTTGATCAGAAAGTATATACAAAGATTTAAAGGTCAGAACAAATAAAACCAATTTTAAAAATAAGAGATTCAGGTGATAAAAGAAATAAATGGGGTGGGAGTGGGGTAGGGGGGTAAGTTTACCAGTCCAATTTTGGTGAGATTTCTTGAAAGTGAAAAAATACTTAAATGCCAAGTTTGTTTTTTAAATCAACTTATATAGATATTTTGCTAATTCATTAGATTGGTGGTAATCTAAGATTATGTGCATAAAACACAAGAATAATATGTGAGAAAAAAATCAAATAGAAGCAAAAGTTTATGAATGTTCTCTGTGGTAATTCAATGCTGGTGGGAGCTAAAAACAAAATGCTAATACAAATTAAATATTTTTAATAAGATGCATTGATCATTGTATTTTATTATAGTAAAAGAAAAGTAACTAAGAGAACATAGGCTCCTACACCTAATCAAGAAGCTATCTGTTATTTATACCTGCTGTCTAAGAAACAATTTTTTTTTTCAGTGTAGTCTCAATAGGTATATCAACAACATTTAAGGGTAGGCCCCATGCCCAAGAGTAGTTTTCTATACAAAATGAATTCAACAATACTTTTTTTGTATACGTTTGTGTATCATATTGCTTCATTTGTGTATTTTATATCTCAATGTTTTGCTTGTATATTTTGGTATCCATTTTTTTGTGGGTTTTGTGTGAGTTTCCTGATTTTTTTCTTCTTTTTTTCTTTTTTTGCCATATGAGAGTTTATTTCAGAGAGTTACTGAGAGGTGAGTACTGGAAAAAAGTGGGGGATGGGGAAGAAAAAGAAGAGGAGACAGAGAAGGAGGAGGAAGAGGAAGAGAAGGGGTATTTATTTCTTTCAAAGAGAAAGAGCAAAGGGGTTGGCTGGGGAGATATGGGAGGAGTAAGAGAAGGAGAAAAGAATGATCAGAATATATAATTTTTTTCAATTAAAAAAATGAACTAATAAACCAACACCCCCAACTAATTATACATTAAAAAAAGTATGGTACACTTGATATTTTAGCCTGCCAAGATAGCTGGTCTGCATAGTAAGAGGCTGAAATGGTTGCAAAACAATTCTGATCAGGTCAGTGAAGAACATGAAAGCCACTTCAGATGAGAAATGAAAATGAAGGAAAGGAGAAAGATGGGAAGCTGAAGCACTGTAGGGTATGAGAAAACCATTTTTTCTTTGCAGTTCTAATAACTGAAGACAAACACATCGTATAGAAATCAAAGGCTTCAGGCAGAGGCTGTGATGTTCCATAGGTTATCAGGTGTTTTCCCTCTTGTAGGAGGACATCTAAGGTAGGGGAAATCTCATACCATTACACAGGAGTTCATTTTTAACCCCTCTCAGGGAACGTTTTTAGATGCTAATGATGAGAAGCCATACCAAAGTTTGGAGAGAGATTCTGGAGCTTGAATTCAGACTCTGCCATGAGCCAGCTTGTTGACTACAAATGGTGCTTGGAATCCCAGAGATCAACCTCCTTGGCTTCACAGAGCAGATTTATGGAGAACTCCTATAGCAATGAAGCCTAAAACAGGATGAAGGAATTAGTAAGGGCACATCCGACATTAACAATCAATTACAATGCACCATTCAGAATGACTGAAGTAGAGGTGTCTGTGAGAAGTGAGGAATGGTCAGCATGATCTAGAGTCTGTTTTCATATTTCAGGAGGTCCAATGCATGGGGGACGCATGCTCCTTTCCACACATTTGCCTTTATTTTGGTTTTGAACTAGCATATTCCGTCTACATCTAATTTCAAATAAACCTTTCAGTTCAGTGAAGTGACTTCAGGATTAGCTGATTTAACATTTATCAAGTCCCTATCCAGCCTTGGCTTATCTTTTATGTGAGTTCTATGCAGGGGACAGAAAGAGGGTAATATCCTGTTTGCTCCTTAATATCCTACCACAGAACAGAGGATGTGCATTGTCACATGATGGGAGAGTTCATCAGAACACATTAAATAACAGCCAGAAGTAGATGGATAAATTTCTTCCCAACCAGGTGTCCATCCATAGATATCTACTGAGACCATCAAGGTAGAAATGGTAGAAATATATTTATCACTAAAAGTCCAAATCAAATACATGTGTGTGTATGTGCATATGTAATTTTCCCTTCTGTGTAGCAGAGCACTTCTCAAATTAATGACCCGTATTTCTTAGTATATATTCAATGAACATAATGGTAGATGTCACTATGACATTTATCTACATGTATACAATATATTCTTCAGTCATACACCCACATATTTCCGTCTCCTGTTTCTACTCCACTCCCACTAATCTGATCTCCTTTTTTATTTAAGAAGTTGTTTTCTCCTTAATTCAATTTACATACCAATCACAGATCACCTTCTCATCCTTCCTCCAACTCCCACTCAGTCTCTTCCTCCACCCCAATCCCCTCCTCCAAAAGAGTGAGGTCTTCCATGGAGAGTCAGCAAAGCCTACCTGGTATATTTCAGTATATTCACTGAGGTAGGTCTAAGACCCTCTCCCCTGCATCAAAGCTGAGCAGGGTATCCCATCACAGGTAATGGGCTCCAAAATGCCAGTTCATGCACCAGGGATAGATCCTGACCTCCCTTTCAGGGACCCTTTAAACAGACCAAGCTGTACAACTGCCTCCCTGACGTAGAGGGTCTTATCTAGTTCCATGCAGGCTCCACAGCTGTCAGACTAAAGTTTGAGTTCCCACTAGCTTGGGTCAGTTGTTTCCCTAGGTTTCCCCATCATGATCTTGACTCCTACCCCCTTGCTCATATAATTCCTCTTCCCTCTCTGACTGGAGCTCATCCTTGTGTTTGGTGGTGGATCTCTGCATCTGCTTCTGTTAGTTACTGGATGAAGGCAGTATGATGACAGAGTATTCACCAATCTGATTCCTGGGGTAGGCCATCTCAGACACCTTCTCCCTTATTGATAATAGTTTAAACTGGGGTCATCCTTGTGGATTCCTGGGAACTTCCCTAGCACAGGGCTTTTTCCTAACCCCATAATGTCTCCCTCTGTCAAGATACCTCTTTCATTGCTCTCCCACTCTGTCCCTGTTCCAGCTCAACTATCCTGTTTCCTTCTGTTTTCATCCCCCATCCCCCTTCCATATTGCCCCCCACCCCAATTTACTTAGGAGATCTCATCTATTTCCCCTTTCCAGGGTGCTCCTTGCATCCCTCTTAGAGTCCTCCTTGTCAGCTAACTTCTGGTCTCTTTTTCTCTTCCCAAATACCCAAATACTCTGTCTTCTTTTATTCTCTCTCTCTCTCTCTCTGTCTGTCTCTCTCTCTCCTGTGTGGTAGTAGATTCTGTATATAAAAGAAAATTATTATTGTCTTTCTGAGTCTGGCTTATTTTGCTTAACATAATGATCTCCAAGTTGCATTGGTTCTTATTTGTCACCTAATAGTACTCTTTTACATAGATATACCACATTTTCTTTGTCCATTCCTTTGTAGATGGGCCCCTAGGCTAGTTCTGTAAGTGAGCTGTTATGAACAGTACCACACCAAACACAGATGAACAGGTGTCTCTGTAGCATGCTTGTGTAGATTCTGAGGATTTCCGTGATAGTTCTGGCTGTGAAAATCTGCTTCTATGAGAAAGTTAGATATTACTGAGAGAAATGGCTTTATATGGCATATCTCTCTCACTTTTCATCTGTCTAGCTTGGAACCGTTTTCTTACAAATCCAAGAGTTCAAGAGAATAAGCTGAATATAGAATGTGGAATATGGTATATATGGAATGTGGGATGTGGAATATAGGATGTGGGATAAGGATGTAGGATGTGAAATATGGAATATGGAATGAGATATGTAAGGCGTGGGGTGTGGAATGTAGGATGTGGAATGTGGGACATAGACCAAGGTGTACGGGATGTGGGATGAGAGTTGTGGAATGTAGAACGTAGAATGTGGGATGAGTGATATAGGACAGGGACAATGGAGCATGGGACATAGAATGAGGAATGTGGGCTATGAATGAGGGACATGGAATGTAGGATGTAGGATGTGGGGTGTGGATTATGGAATGAGGCTTCCAGAGACTAGACTTAGAACCCACATGCTGTCATCTCTTCCATCAAACTCTACTGTTTAAAGCAAACCTACATTTATGAGCTGAAGAAATAGACCCCACCTTTTTTTAAGTTGACAGATCCATCCCATAGAAGCATAGCTACAGAGAGGCCAATAATTGTAGCCACCAATAGAATCAATTTACTGTTGGGTACAGACATTGGATATATGTACAACTAATATTACTGTCCTAGAGTCAGACACACTTAAGACATCATATAAATAAACCTTATTGGAAGGTGATTGACATGTCTGACCTTTGGTCTGGTCCTTCTTTTTTTTTTTTTTAACAATATTAACAGATGTCCAATAAGCTGACAAATGTATAGAAAGCGTTTAAAACAGCAGATCACAGTTATCATAAAACTGTAGCGTCCAGAGTACGTGAACTAAAGGAATCCGAGCAAATAGCTGGCAATGTGACTCTGCCAGAGATATGAAGATTAATTACCCAGTGGGAGAACAGGGAACCCCTGTTTACAGACAAGGAGTTAAATTCTCACAGCAGCTCGTGAAAAGACTTTTGAATTAATGGCTAATTTCAAACAAAGCATTTAATGTCGCCACTTGAAATGTTTCAGTAATAATTCACATGGTTTAATTCTAAGCCACTTATGATTAAATTTCAAATATGCTAAGGTATTATTAGACATTTATGGGAGAAATCATTTTTCCCCCTGCAAATTAAATGTTCCTCTTTGACAATTATTCAAGTTATGATGGGAATCCTTGTTTCCTTTTAATTATAGCCCAAACACTTATATGGATAATGCGGCAAGACGTTCACTATTTCATTCTGGACCGTTATTACCGAAATGCAAAAATATCTCAATCTCTCGCCCTCGCCCCTCCCCCTCGGTTTTCTTTTTAATCCCGTAAAAGCATCTGTCTTTGATTTCAAGTGGAGTACCTGCTGTGCGGGATGCCATGCAAATCCAATTTGTGTGTAACAAAACCAAATGGGCTGAAATGAACTCTGCATTTTAAAGATGTTTTTGTTTAATCATCACCATCACTCCTCTTTAATGAATGCATAATCAAGTTAAACTTCAGGCGAGGGACGCAAAGGCTGTGTTTCAGAAGAGGAACGCAAACTCTCGCTTGTTTCCTCACGGCCCATCTTTTTCTCATCCCTGGCTTGGCAGGCAAGAACGAACTTCAGATTTGTGCCATGGCAAATGGTTGAGAATCAACTGCTTCTTTTTTCTTCTTTCTCTTTCTTCAAAAAGAATTGGTGTTTATATGAGGAAGTGAGAGTTTAGGATTCTTGGCTTTTATTTCCCTCTGTCTTCTTTCTCTTTTTGCAGGGTATAGGTGGTGTAATATGGCTTTGGGGTGTGTGTAGAGGAAATATAGCACAGGACATTTTTGTGCTGCATACATCTAGTCTGAAGGTTCTTAATAATTTCTTTTAAAAAGAAACTTCACTGTTCTTGCTTTTGGAAGGAGAAAAATCTCCTCCAAGGACCTGCAAGTCTCAGGTGACTCTTGACTTTTGCAAAGTCATAATGTAGTTTTGATAGAACAATTAATCACAGGCAGGGAAAGAGACAAGCCAATGCTTTATGATGGTGGCTCCTTAAGAGCCACCTAGTTACTAATTTTCTCAACTAGAAAGTGAAGCACAGGATGTGTGTCCACTAACATAAGGTCAGATAACTTGTGAATGGGAAAACCAGGGCTGTGAAACAGACTGCCGCTCCTCAGGGTGTTCAAAGCAGCAGGAAAGCTGAACATTTGCTCAGGAAATGCTGTCTACAAAAAGTCTTTATCTGATTAACTGTCTATACAAGCTTTGTATTCAAGGTGAGTAGGCGCCAATAGAATCGGTAAAATGAGTGCAGATCAAATGCGATTTTCAAGTGAATATCTAAGAATTCATGACAATGACTGGATTTCTTCTGCAAAGCTCGTGTAGACAGACTTGTAACAGATAGGAACTGGGAGTCACTGAAAGTCAATGACTGCTGAGTCTTTAACCCCTGAATGAAACATTTACATCCTTTCCTCCAGGGCCCCAGGAATATTCCAGAAGGAGCAGAAAGACTGTAAGAGCCAGAGTATAGGTAGGAGTGAAAGGCTTTTTATCTTCTGGATCTAACATTGCAGTTTGGATGATGAACACATGGCAGCTGCTTGCAAAGACCTGCACACATTGCAAAGGGATGGAAAAAGAAAGGGGAAGAATTGGGAAGAAGACAGCAGAGGTGGGAGGGGGAGAAGAGGGTGGGCTACAGGGTGGATATAGTCACAATATATACATGAAGTTGTTAAAATAAAAAAAAAAACCAAGCAAGCAAGAGTAAAGGGGGGTCCATGAGATGCCTCCGTGGTCTCTTGCTGCCAAGCCTAAGACCTAAATTCTATCTTTGGGATCCAAATGGTAGCCAGAGAAAGCCAACTCCTACAAATTGTTTTCTGACCCTCTCCAAATGTCCCTCCCAGCAAAATAAATAAATGTAACACCTTCTTAAAAAGCAAAGGTCAGAACCCAGACCTGTATCCATTTTTCTCCCCATTATCATTTACAGAGCACAGAAATATTTTAAAAGAAAACCAAATATTTGGTCATAAATAATTATGGTTCCCATAAAATAATTTGGATTCACTTTATGCTCAGCTGAGGGTCTATATGATGGGAATCACAAAACCGAGGTGAATGACAGTTGTCATTAGCCTGAAATTCCAACACTACAAGTTGTTATTTTTTTTAAAAAAATATTCATTTATTTTATTTGGTTAGGTGTTTTGTCTGCATGCATGCCTGTGCACCATGTGCATGCAGAGCTTGAGAAGGGGAGTCAAGGACATCAGATCTCCTGAAGCTGAAGTTACTGATTATTTCTAGCTACCATGTGACTGCTGCAAATCAAACTTGAGTTCTCTAGAGGAGTCAATGGTTTTAACCACTGAGCCATCTATCTTTCCAGTGCCCTCTGAACATTATTTTAACCTCATGTCATATCTCCAATTAAGGAAATCAGCACTTCCTTTTATCCTTTAATGTTAAAAGCTCATCAGTTTCCTACCATGTTAGAGGAGACAAGGTGCTGTGACTTGGTGATCTGTGGAATGGTTAGGAAAGTCTGGCTAACCCATAGGATGTGTCTGTGAGTTTTCTGCAGTCAGGGCCAATGAAAGCAATAGGTCAGTCCCAGTGGAGAAAACATCAAGGAAGTATGCATGCTTTCCTGACTTGCTGGAGGGTGGTTGCTTCTGAGTTAGAAGCCCAGAAAGCAGACACATCAATCCACCTTCCCATCATTATGTTCTTAGAGGTCTCCTGTTCTCAGTCTGTTCAGCTTGTCCTTAGTGTCTTCTTGTCCCACTCATGTAAAGATCGAACTATAAAGTTTAAATTTTTTTGCATATAGTGTCAAGAAGAATTTTTATTTTTTAAAGATGTATTTATATTTTATGTGTATATGCAAGTGTCTGCGTTTATGTATGTACATTGTACAAATGCCTGGTACCAACAGAGGCCAGAAGAGGGTAATGAATTCCCTAGAACTAGAATTACAGGCAGTCATAGCTGCCATGTGGGCTTTGGGAACTGAACCCAGGGCCTCTGGAATAGCAGCTAATATTCTTAATTCTAGGCTATCTTTCCAGTCTAGGTAAGAAGAATTATAATAATAATAAATAAACTTTGGTGAATCTTAATACATAATTCTATTGTGGGCATTTGCCCCCTCAGCATTATTAAGCAACTTTCAATAATGCTACTTCAGAGGTACTGAGACACTCATGTGCTTTTTCTTCCCTGAATCAATACTGCAGTTAGTAGGTCCTCTTGACCCTTCTACCATTTCCATTTTTTCTCTATACTCATGTAAGGTAGATTCATATTAATATTAGTATATTCTGCACACTGGAGGCCAGAGGCCATGATATAAACAGAAGGAGCTAAACAATCTATTATATTTTGATACTTTTAGAGAAAATTAAATCACTTTAATACAGTAATCATTTAGAGCAATGGGTAAAGTCATGGCCCAGGTCTTCACAGATAAAAGAGTATCTGAGGTAGTCTGCTGGCTGGTCAGTGACAGTCTGCATGTAAACACACTGGCTACTTAAAGCCCACAATTATAATATTTAACAAAATTATCAGAAACAGAAACTCTGTGTATGTGTGGACAAGCATATATGTTCTTGTGTCCATGGAGAAGAGAGGCCAACTTCAGGAGTTATTTTTTAGGCACCTCCATCTTGGGATTTTTTTTTCTTTCTTTTCAGAAAGGGTCTTTTTATTGTTTTGGCCTGGAACTTGCCAAGTAGTCTAGGCTGGCTACCCAGTGGGCCCCAGGGTATTCCTGTCTCCATCCTCTCAGCCCCTGAATTGCAAGTGCATGCCACCGTGTCCTATTCTTTTATATTGACTCTGGGGCTTGAAGTCACATCCTCATGCTCCCCAGACAAGCACTTTCCTGTATTCAGGTTTTCTTTGGGATGTGAGGGAGATCTGGCTGTGACATCCACATCTGTTACCCCATTGACCGCCAGGTTGATTCAACTGATCTGGCTGGCTAGGTGGGTGTCCCCTTCCTCCCTCACCGGTGCATCCCTCCTAAAGCTGCATTCTTGGTCTAAGAGGACGACCTTCCCCCAATAGAGGAGGATAGGTCTTGGGTCCAGGGTATATGAGTAGCTGCACTCCCCTGCTAGAACCTCCAAACAAGTTCTCAAGGTCAAATTTTCTTTGGGCTGCCAGCTCACATAGAAAGACACAGAGACTTATTTATTATGAAAGCTTGGCCTTAGCTTAGGCTTGTTTTAAACTAGCTCTTATAACTTAACCTATTTCTAATAATCTACATTCTGTCACATGTAGCCCATTCTGCCACCTCAGTGTCTTTTTGTGTCTTTCATGTACCTAGGTTCATCTCTGCTCTCACTGACAGTCTCTCCTATATCTTCTCCCTAGCCTATTGACTGTTCAGCTTTTTATTATACCAGTCACAACAACACACCTTCACACACTGTGCAAATAGCCCACAACACTTTCCCAACTGAGCCTGAAATCTCCTCAGATCTTTCAGTAAAAAACTCTATCCAAATCCTAACTTTATACAGATAACTCGGTTGTTATCAACATGTGTGGCCACTGGATGTCTCCACTCGTCCTCTAATGCAGCCGTGCCATTTCTTAGCTGGCAGGTAGAAAAACAATGTGTTTCCCCAAGAACTGTTAAGCAAGATCTTGCAAGAGTCCTGGGTGTGCCCAGCAGCAGTGTCTGGCCCTGACTTAGCAGAATTACTTAGAAACAAATAACTCAAGAGACAGGGTCCCTCTCTTTTTCTCTGTGGGTGTGTGTGTGTGTTTGTGTACTTGTTGGGTCTTGTCCATTAGTGTGTCTTGTCTGTTAGTGTTGCTGTGTGTTCACTTCCATAATGTGGTCCAGTTTTTTCCTAAAAAGCTCTAAAGCACATCAAGAAATGTGAGGGCACTGGGAACAGGTCAATAGGGAAAGGTGAGAACATGGTGAATAAGAACATCAACCTTCCAGGGAACACAGAAAACTCTCAGACCTCATGGTAATACAAGATACAAGCATGAGCTATTCTTTAGCATGCTAACTGGTCTGAATTTGATCTGTCATTCATTCTTAGCAGTAGGACCTAACCAGGTAGTACTGTCTGCCTTTTGAAGCTATTGTTAGTGTTAACAGATCATAGTTAAGTCCTGTTGCTTTGTGACATTTGACAAACATGCTGTGTCTCCAAAGCATAGACCTTTGTTGACAAGATGGGATAATACTGTTTTCTTCAGATTCATTGAGAATCTTAAATGTTTTATATTAAAAGAACCTGGGACCCAGTGGTTAGAGGGAAAAGAAGTTGGGTAAGGATTTTGAAAGTAATAAAAAGTTAGAAAAAGATCTTAAATCTTCAAACAATCTTTGCTCTATTTGGAATGGAAAATAGTAGGATTTAATATGACTTCCATTTTATTATCTTCTCAGAGTTAATGAGAATTATTTAACTATTTTAGCTTCCCCTCTGTGAATGTCCAGCATGGAGAATTATACTCTGCCTTGCCAAGAATAGCCCCAAAGACCAAAGAAGTGGTGCCATTTTAAAAGAGAGTACCACAGGAACTCAGTTAATTCGTGGGATTTATGGAGACAGGAAGGAATGAAAATAAAGTAAGTTTCTTTCCTGATGTGTAGCTGAAGCTTGTGCAATGCAGGAACAAAGCGGCTTCAAGCCATACATCACATCACGGAATCCGAGTCAGAAGGACGCGACGCTGCAGTTGAATTTATCACAGTTGCTCTTTAGCAAGGGCAGGAAATGCTCAGAGACTACAGAAAACAGAATCGTTCCCTCTCTGAATAGAGTCCACCAGGCTCCCAAGAAAATCTGTTGATCTAATTCCATTCCCCCCACCACAACTATTTTATATTTATTTAGAGAATGCAATAAAACTTGTTTGTAACTAAAAAGTAGCACCTGTGGCCACTGCACAGGCTCTTGCCGGGAGGACAGCACCGAGATTCACGTGCAGGGAGAGCCTTTATGGTCACTCATATGCACCCACTACCCAGAGGCGCCTTAGCATTACTCAGTGGAGGAAGTTGACTTGGCTTTGGTTTTGTGTATTCTCCACACTAGCACCTATGTCTCTATATTACAGCTTAGCATGAATGAGTGAGTGAATGACTATCAGGAGTATTATCAGTCTACATGACAGCTAACTCAGACACTTCTGGTTTGAATGAACTATGAGCAGGATGCAAAGGATCCCATGAACTCTGGCTTGGTTGATTCCATATGGCTGAGAACTTTGATAGTTGAAGAAAATCATCCAGTGAGAATTCATGACCAGGGCTTTACTCTTGTAAATTGGTTTTGGACAGCTAATTGAGAGATTTTATTGATCGTATTTTATAAAAAGAATCCACCTACCGTGTAACTGCACAAGATTCCACATGCAGCAAATTATGGGCTCTGCTGCCTTTATGGTCATTGGATAAAGCAAATGTGGTTCATACATACATTGAGATGTTATTTAACTGTAAGGAGAGGTAAATAATGATGATTTCAGGGAAAGAAATGCAACCGTAAATCATGCTAAGGAGTATAATCCAGACTGAGGCAGACAAATCCTGGATGTGCTGCTTTCTCTAATGTGGACTCTATTTAGGCATGTGGTGTGTGTGTGTGTGTGTGTGTGTGTGTGTGTGTGTGTGTGTGTGTGTGTGTGATTTGTTATCACAGAAGAGTGAGAGGAGAGAAAGAGTCCGAAAGCCAAAGGGGACAGTACTGGGACAGAGATGGGGATCCAGCCAGGGCAGAGAAGAAGGACTGAGGGTCCAGGTGGATAAGCTGAGAAGAGAGTGTGATGGTGTATGCATATAAAATGCTATAGTGATACCTATTTTTCTATGCTAATTAAAAAATAAGTAGTGTATGAATATTAAGAAGATCATTGGGCATAATAAGAAACCAATTTTATATTATCATTGTGTACTTTTGTGTTATAAATGCCAAAAGTGGGGACATTCCCATAGGGAATCAAGGCTTTTGTGACTAATGCTGGTTTTTCAATTTTTGTCCAAAGCTTGCCTTCACCTACCCACACTGTCTCCCATGTGTCAGTGCCATCCAGGCATTGGTTGTTCAGAAGTCAGGTGAGCAAATACACACAGGATGAGCATAGGACAGCTGAGCAATGATGGTTCCTCTTCCAGACACATGCCCTGACCTGTAAATCTAAAGAACTGTACCCAGCACTTGCCAATCTTGATGTTTAAACCAAGCTGCAAATTTTGCACATTCTAGAACATTTCAAAAAGTTTGTTTAAAGCAGAGTTTTTGTGTTTTATTCCCAGATATTTGTATTCAGTGGTATCTCTGATAAGACTCATGGATTCCAGTAAGGAAATGGCTCTAACTTCAGCTAACACGTTACTATGTTACATATGGACTATTGTGTGCCATTCAGTATGTGCATAAAACTTAAGACCAGGCCACTTGCATAGCTGCCATTTTGGACATTTGTCATTGTTATTTCTGTTGGAAACATAATTTTTTTTAAACAAATACAGTTGATGATTCATGTTTAGATGTTTTCTGGACTGAACTCTGAGAAACAATAGTATACCATGGATGAGTCATTTGCATCCGTGGGGGAAGATTGGCCAGGATGCTGGGAGTGGGCAATAGGGCCAGAAACAGAATCAAGGAAACTGTGGAAGAAGCAAGGGACACATGGTCTTTGTAATAAATGCTGCATTCGGTCGTCTTGAGAAATCATGAAAACTTTCAGGTAACTACCGACTATAGTTTACCGCAGCCTGTGAACTCCCACATGCTTAGGAGGTTAGAGAGACTGAGAACATAGGCTTCCTAGAGGTGATTCTCGGCTTTTACTTATTAACAGTATGAAGTGTGGGTTTTTTGATTTTTTTTCTTTAGTTTTAATTTGTAATATTTATTTTTGTATGTACATATGCTCATGTACATAGAGGTTAGAGGACTTTCACATAGAGGAAAATTTTATGAAATTAGCATATAATTTTATTAGGACATGTTTATTTATATATACAGAATACCTTGGTTATATTTGTTCCCTGGCCCTCAATTGTTTTCCTCTCCCTTTTCCTGTTTGTTCTTCCCTTCTCCTCAAGGAGCTTCTTCCTTCTTTCATGCCTTGTTGTCAAATGAAAAAAATTTTAGATAGAAGAGAAGACTCTTAATATTTGTCTTTGTATTATTTCACTTAACATCATGATCTCTGGTTCCATCCATTTTTCAAAAAATTATAAATTTCTGGTCTTTTTAGGGCCAAATAATACTTTATTTTGCATATAAACTTTTATATATACCACACTTTCTTTATCTACTCAGTCATTGATGGGAGCCTAGGCTGATCACATGGCTTGGATATGGTCAATACCACCATAATAAGCAAGGCCATGTGCATGCCTCTACTAAAGGCTAGCTCCTGTTCCCTCATGCATATACCCAGGAGTAGCATAGCAGGAAAAGGCAACAGCCTTACTTTTGGTTGTTATTGTGATGTTTTTCCTTAACCCTCATGATGTGAAATCTGAGTGCTTTTATCTTTCTCATTTGTAAAATGATAATAACAACAGTTGCTAGAACACAGGATTATTGTAAAAGCTTTTCAGTGAGTCAGAATGGTGTCTGCCTCATCAGTTCTCCAAGTAAGAATCATTACTGTGACATTAAGCTCAGTGGTCAAGGTCACTACCAGTCCGACCTTTTAGCTCAGTACTCCAGGTCACTAACAGTACTGTTTCCTGCCAGTGCTAGAGGCCATTATTGGTGCTTTGCTTTGAAAGATGGCCTTCCAAATGGTGAAGAGGCAGCAGGACGGAATCACTCAGAACAGAAAGTAAAAGAGACTTTTGCAAGCCCTTTACTCATGCCCATTCACTGCAGACGGGTGCAGCTGTTACACGGTGTCTATAATGCCTCCACACTTGAATGTCCACTTCCCAGATAGTGTTCTGAGTTTTCTCTGTCTTGCTTCTATGAAAAACCAAAACCAAAACCCAGCATTCACATAAAGGAATAAACACTCAGACCTTTCATTGGTGGGATTCAGAGTCTTTAAGGCAAATAGCTACCTGTAGGTGTTCCATACATAACCAGGCAAAAGCAAAATTTTCCACCAAGTTCTGTAAAAATCCCCAGACACTAGAAGTTAAAAAAATTCCCCAGCTTCTTGGTAGCTTTTCTCAAATGAACTTGCTATGACCCCAGAAGAATGGTACTCTCCACAGGGTAATGTTCCTGCCTCCTCTGGGAACATTTGGCAGTGTACTGAGATAGTTTTGTTTTTCACAGTCCAGGGCTGTGAATAACACCTACTGGATAGAAGTGAGGGATGCTGCATAATCCCATGGAACACAACACAGCCACAAACAAGAGGGATCCAGACTGAAAGCCTGTGGTACTGAGGCTGAGAGACCCTACTACTGGATAGAAGTGAGGGATCCTGCATAATTCCATGGTACACAACACAGCCACAAACAAGAAGGATCCAGACTGAAAGCCTGTGGTACTGAGACTGAGAGACCCTGCCAGTAGAGAAAGCCTGGAAAGAACAGTGCAACTGAGCTAGGTGCCCCAGCATTGGTAAGAAGCCTGGTGTTATATCCACTGAATGTCCTCCTGCATCCCCACATTGTCTATACAGCAATCACAGAGACCAGAGCAAACTCTGGAGGTCCTGGGCACTCAGGTGGGAGAGATATTGGAGCCAGGGACAGAAGAAGCCTCTCTCCTTCTGGGCTGTGCATTTGACAATAGCTAGCCAGGACTTCTTACCAATCTTATGCCTGTAGCCAAGAGAACCACTGTTTGTTTATGGAGGAGACTCAACCCAACACTTGTGGGTCTTCCTGCCTTGGAAGCTTGGAAGGACCTCCTTCCATGTTGACTCTCACACTACACTCCTAAAGGTCGAGGATTCTCCCTCATGGTCTGGCTGTTTGGTTCAGAAGCAGCAAATTTAAATTTCTCCTTCTGTAGCATAAATTTTATCAAGGGAGACATTTTCTTACTTGGGCGATAATTCCCTAAAATAATTAGTGCTAATTGAGATCCAGGTAGACAGCTTAAGCAGAAAGGCTGATAACTAAATCACTCATGACGGTGACCTAGGGACTGGTCTCACAGGTTCTCATTTAGTCACAGGAATGAAGAAGAGGGAGAGAATTAAGTGACATTAGCGAGTCAACTTTAAGGAGCTTTGCAGTTACTGTAAATAATTAGAGAACTATTTGAGCTGAATGCCATCACACTCACAAACACACACACACACACACACACACACACACACACACACACACACACACCCCTCAGTGGGAATCTGATCTCTACCTAATTATAGACAGAGATCATAGGGACAGCAACATGATTATTCGTTAAATAATATATAGGTCTGTCTGGTAGCCCAGGGACAAGAAGACACGTGTTCCGATTGCAGACTGGAGTTGTCCTAGTGAGTGGCTCTTACTTGACTTTCCCTCAGTTCCTCCATTATTAAAGTGACCTGACTATTACTGTTCCCTTTTGTGAGAGCATGATTCATACTGCTGGAGATCTATCTTCAGAGGCAAGACCATCACAAAAGAGCTATGCAGTTTAAGCAGATGTGACTTCATTAGCTTTCTGCAGTTAGACTCTGGTTTTGAGGGTGTGATGTTTTGAATGAGAAATGTTCTCCATTAGCTTACACATGTGAGTACTTGTTCTCTGGTAAGTGAAACTGTTTGGGGAGGTTATGCCATGGTGTGACCCCAGGTATTCACTGGGGGTAGGTCCTGAAGGTTTATAGCCTTGTTGCAATTCTAGTTCACTTACTCTGCTTCATGTTTGTGGCTGGAGATGTGATTTTTCAGCATCTTGCTTTGGGTACCTGATCCCATGCTCCCTCTGATATCATGGAATCTCCCTCTGGAATCATGAGCCAAAGTAAACTTTCTTCTGTAATTGACTCTTACTCATGGGATTTATCACAGCAACAAAAAATAACTGTTATGGAGAGTTGGGGGGCTAAACAGGAAGAGCCAAGAGGGAACGTGGTACTTTCTACAGATAATAAGATATACATGGAGAAGTCTTGTTATATAGACCCGGGGTACACATGCCTATCAAAGTTCATGGGGCTTTGACAGTGTCTCTCTAATCTCGATATAAGTCTAGAATGAGTGGTATAGATTATATGCAGGTAAATTTATATAATCCAGAAGAAATTAGAGCCCATACTGTAGTAACAGTCTTCATTCTGATAGTCTATGGAATTGTCCCTAAGAAGGGAGAAAAAGGTTTGCCTTTGAGTTGCTGAACACAGCTTTTCCCTCTGTCTCTAAGAAGAAGCAAAATGAGATGACACAAAGCTGACATTTAAACCTGTTTATATGAACACCATCCTATGCTGTCTCTGAGGCTCTCAATTCAACCCCAAGCAATTTGTGGTGACAAAAGGTGCTATGAGAAAGAGCATTTCTGTGATTTGTGACTCAGTTCCTGCTTAGACCTGAAGAAACTCACAAAACCAACCAATCTTGGGCAAAATGACTATGATAATGAATGCATTGCCTGTGAGTTATGAGCATAAGGTCATGTCACCACAGATGTCTCCCTGGGTAAAAAAGGCAAGGTAGTGAAATTGTCCCTCCAGAAAAGGGCATTCTGGGAAGAGGGAACACTAGGTAGTACCCAAGCTTGCTTTAACAGCAAGCTCAGCGATTGAAAGAGTTTTGAACTCACACTGGTGCCCATTAGGACTATTTCTGTTCCCATGAACATTTCCATAGGATCTGAGAGGACCTGGCTACATGGTTTTGCTGTTTGTATGGCAAATTAGAACAGAGAATGAGAAGGCAGGAAACAAAGGTGTGGTCTCAGTGAATTGAGAGGAACAGAATAGAGGATCCCAAAGGCTTTATCGGGAGCTGTAGAAAGCATGACTTCTGTGGTTGGTACATGAATTCTAGGTACATACAGCATTGTGCTTAAGGGGATCCTCTTGAGTGGAATTTTCAGGGGTGTGTGTTATGATTGTGGCAACACATAGGATGGAAAGATGACTCTGTAACTGTGTGAGGAACCCTTGTGTGGTAGGTTGAATAGGGTGGAGGCTCTCAGGCCCAGGACAAATTGGTATAATATGATGTGTAGCTTATAAATGGAACTTCCTCTTTCCAGGCTTCCACCTCCGCCTTGGATACCTCAGCTCCAACCTCCCTCTCATAAACATTTGCAGGTTCAACCGAGGGTCTTGAAAGTGAGACAGAGAAGAGATTTCACAGGAATTCTGAACACAACAGCATTGAGCAGCCAGTGACTGGATCAGTACTGCACTGATATGGCTTTCGTAATGACCCCTGGGCACAGAACTCCAGTGGGCCCTACCAAGTGTCCAGATGTAGTGCACAGTGTGAATAAAAAGGAAGTAGTTGTGTTTACAGCTGCATAAATGGGTCCTGGAAGCCCTCAGGGTCAGGCTTTTTTTCTGAACCTGAGCTTGCTTTGAATGTAAAAAGAAAGCAGAGCCCTTGCGAGACACAGAAACATGAGAAGCTCTGTCTGGTCCTGTGTATTGAACCCCTGTATGAGTTAGCCAACACTCAACTCAAAATGATGCCACAGAAGGAAAGAGGAAAGGCAAGGCACAGTTGCTGCTGTTCTTAGCTCCTCCTTATCAGTAAGTGTTGGCAGAATGGGCTTGTATCAAGAGGTAGCAATGATAGACAGATGCACACATATTGTGTATGAGACATGAGGTGTGGAAATTTGATACTTAACTTTTATGCTCTGATATTGGTGTTTAAATTGGCACTGCAAGGCCAGGCATGATTGTTTGAGCCCTCTAAGCTCAGTACTTGAGAAGGTCAGGAGTTCAAGGCCAGCATCAACATAACAATTTTGAGATCAGCCTAAGGTACTTGACATCCTGTCTCAAAACAATGATAGCACCACCCCCTAACACACACACACATACACACACATACACACATACACAGAGAGACAGAGAGAGAGAGAGAGAGAGAGAGAGAGAGAGAGAGAGAGAGAGAGAGAGGTTTAAATAGTAGAAACTTATTTTTCAAAGTACTGTAGCTGGGGCAGCCCAAGATCAAGGTCTTGGTATTTTTTTCTTTTTTTAATATTTATTTATTTATTTATTATTTTTACAGTATACAGAAGAGGGTACCAGATGTCATCATAGATGGTCGTGAGCCACCATGTTGTTGCTGGGAATTGAACTCAGGACCTCTGGAAGAAGAGCCAGTGTTCTTAACCTCTGAGCCATCTCTCCAGCTGGTTGTGTGACATTTTCTTGATGGGCAGATGAGTGTGCTCTTACTGTCTCTCATCCAGTTTTGTTGCTATGTGTGGGTGTCTTTGACAGCTTTGTGTGCCCAAGTCTCCTTTGCTTTGGAGAGAGCGGTAGGTTGGATGGAGCTGCTTGTGTCATCGTGGTTTTCTTGTCTGGTTAAGGGACTACAGAGCATGGATGACAGGTGCTTACAAGGAGAGCAGCATCTTGCACACCACATCCCTGAAATGCTTACTTCAGCATAGGCGGCCACTTTCCCAGGTTATGTCACTCTTGTTTCTGAACATCCAGACAGTTTCACCAAGGGCTTATTGCTTATGTTACTTCTGAGAGCATGATCTCATGAATGTTGTGAGCCAAAAGAGAATATTCCAAACTTAAATCGCCACATAACACCAGCATCATTATTTTGTGATATATATATATATAGTGTGTCATGTCTGTATGAAATATTAAATGTTTTCATGTGTTTATATATATTGAGCACAAAATAATATGTAAATGAATTTCAATAAAATGGCATTTTTATACCCATAAGTATTATGATATAGCAGTATCATAATAATATTTTAACAATAATATATAACAAAAACATTCTAACATAATATTCTTTCTTATAATCAAGGCACCTACTGTGCAACAAACAGGAAGGTACCCTATACAGTGTGGATGCACTGGATAAAGGAGTGATCCACGTGGAAGCACATGGGATGGCAGGGAGGCTCATTACACTATTCAGGAAGGCACCCATGTTAAAACTTCTGTGATATTTCCATTAAAAACATCTTGGTTCATGGTTGACTGAAATCATAAAGAATGACACTGTGGATAAGTGAAGAATAAGTATAAATTTTAGCAGGGATATAATGCATGGATATATTAGTATTTTCCAGTGGTATGGAATAATAAATTCCACTTTTCCTTACAACCATTACCTGAGAGATAGGGTATGTTCTCCTTCCCTAGGTCATGTGGCTCTAGAGCAAACATGGCTGAGCTGTGAGCACTTCATTGTATTCGACATCCCCATTAAGCTGGCTTGGGGATTTCATCATTTAGAACTCATATTGATGGAGGTCAATTCACAATGCCATTTCTTAGGATCTGCTCCGGCATTCTGTCACTAATGGACAGGATATCTGCAATGCTCTTAAGTAAATTGAAAATGAAGGAAAAGAGTTAGCTAGCCACAGAAGTGGAACCAGATACTTATAGAAAACTATCGTTACATGTCATCTATGAGACCCCCAAAGTATTAGTATATCAGGAATCCATCATTTCATTATCACAGAGAATAAAACAAGTGCTTAGGGGAGTCAGGAAATAAGTAACGGGAAGCTATATCCACCAAAGTGCAAATAAAATCTTTCTCTTTTACTTCATGCTACTCACCTCCATTTCTCATAGGATAGAGATGAAGGGTAAAGTTTTGAGTCCTGGGTTGGCTTGCTTGTTTGATAAAAAATCTTCTCTTGGGCTGCCTTTGTGTATTTTTTTTTGAACAAAGGATTGTTTGAATAAAATATGCACTGGTATATCAAGGTGCCTGGCTAAGTCGAAGCTAGCAAAGTCAGTGCTGTAGAGTTTTTTTTTTTTTTCTTTTTTTTCCTGGTTAAGAACTTCTAAAAGATGTAACTGATGCAAATGAATTCATTTCTCATTCAGAGGAAAAAGAAGTCACAAATGCTACATTCTAAACTGAAGTCTTGAAGATGTGACTTCAATTACAGTATGGCTGAGGTAATCAATAATTACACATGGCAACTTCTCTAAGGCAATGATGGGCTTTAGAATCAGATTGGGATTTGAAATTTAGAATACCTCCACCCATCCCTGGAGTTAATTTCACATGCACAACATAGAATTTTGTCTCAAGAACTAACAGGAGGCAGAAATAACACAATTTTACTTGCACAATTTTCTAAGCAGGAATCACGTACTGGGTGGATGGATATTTTTTATTTATTGAATGTTCTTATCATTTCTCATTGGTGTCTCCAAGCAGCAGAACTAGGATCAATAGGAAGGCATAGGGTTGCAAGACGGGAATGAAAAATGAGATTAAGAGGAATGCTTGTGAAAATGCAAAGATACACATTCAGGAGGCAGGCTGTAAGACTCAGTCCCTCTCTTCTTTTTCTTCTTTTTCTTTTTCTTCTTCTTCTTCTTCTTCTTCCTCCTCCTCCTCCTCCTCCTCCTCC